>VZRV01002112.1:1844685-2115167 GCA_013398115.1 Falcunculus frontatus
AGTTTTCAGCATTGACAGACTTGGAAAATTTTCCAGTCCCTTTCCTTCAGAACATTGTTACCATGAAGACTATATAAAAATTGAAAGTATATACTAAAAGACAGATTTCCTTTGGTATTTTTCATCTGCTGCAATATACTGTATATCTCAACTCCTTTGAAGTCAATGGGAGCCTTTTCATTGATTTTAGTGGCAGCTGGATCAGACCTTTAGTGAAAAGCAATGTACAAAGGCGCTGTGCTAACTTCAGACTAGAGACAAATCCTTTCAGGTGAGTAGCACCTAATGGCAGCCTGGGCTTTGCCAGGGGAGGATGATGCCTGCTGGGGCACGATTTGTTTCCACTTTCAGTGCTGGGCTATATGCAACCAACCTTTTGCTGCCCAGAGCCTGCTTATTTAGGATGGGAGATAGAAAAGACTATTTTTTTACAGCAAGTTGAGAGTGAGTCTTGAAATAAAATAGATGCAGGAGACTAGTAAGGTTATGGTGAGGGTGGCTGTATGGGGAGAGGCTGTCTATAATTGAGAAAGCTTTGCCACATTTGATTCTGGGAAGGGTGTTCTTTCAATGTGGTGTGCTTTGATAAGCGGTATGAGAATTTTAAAGTCAATAACTTGGTTTATAAACTTCAGCTCAACTGGACTTAATCCTGCAGCTAGCAAATCCACAGACCAAGTAGCCCAGCTGTGTCCTCATTTGTTAAGATCTTAAACCCAAGAAGATGTCTGGGATGCTGAATTTTTTTTTTTCTTTCACATTTATAAAAAGCTTAATAAAGGCAGATAGGAATAAGATGTGCGGCAAACCCAGCTCTTTCAGCAAAAAGAGGGAGAGGAAAGAGATGCATTTAAATAATATTTGGGTTGGCCCAAATTTGGGACCTGTGTCTGTAAACCTTATCTCTGCCTCAGGGAAAATACAGCAATCAGGCTGATTAGTGGAAGCACTTAAGCACATGCCTACAGCTTCTTGTCTTAGGTGTATTTTCCTAAACAAGGGTACTTTACTGATTTAAAGCCTGTGCCACATCATCGTATTTTAAAGAATGAGACTCTCACCCTGTCACTCCTGAGCAAAATCTTTGGGGATAAATCCCAGGGTTTATGCGGTTCTCTGTTAAATGAAACTGTGCAAATTTGAGCAAGCACACAGCCCATGACAGGGCTGGGGCTCTAATGAAATCTTTCTCCTTGCAAGATGAAAAATTATCAATAATTTAAATTATTTTATAGTGCTGTCTATATTGTTAATATTATAGATTATTTGCTGCAATATATTAATAAAGGCAATATTCACCAAAAAAGAGTCTCAGCATGGGCCTGTTTAAGAAAGTCACGTATAGTGCAGCTGTAACTTTTTTTTTTAAAGCCACCCATTATTTGTAGCACCTTTTACAACTCTTTATCGCTTTATATTTAGCAAATGCTGGTATATCCTTCTCTCCTGCTGTTTCCAGCTATGTTAATATGGCATTTTTTGTTTACTTCAGTGCAGATGATGAGATGTAGAAGGACAGCTTATACATACAGAGTACTCTGGTTCCCTGTGAGATCCATATGAATTTTGACCACTGACTACAATGACAGCAGAAGTGGGCCTGGCAAAAGAGATTGCAGTATTGTTTCGCTTGTAAAAGAGGGGCTGGATGCAGATATTTATGATTACAGAGAACATAAATAAAACTGGAGAAGCTATTTTATTTTTTACCCCACTCTTTTCCCAAAGGGAAGAGAAAAATAAGTGGATTTCTTTGAAGTAGGTTGCATATAAATTTTAAGTCAATGGAAGGAAATATTTCCTCTTGCTGCACTGTAGACAGGCTGTTAAGATAATGGCTGCTGTGGGTCAGAGACCCAAAGTAATTTTCAAAAGTATTCAGTAATTTTGGGGCTCATGGTCCCAAACAGTCAGGTCGCAGACTGAAGAGCACTAAATAATTTGTCTGGCAGTAGTAAAGTCTTTCTTCACTTTCAGAAGGGACATCACACACTTCTTCAGGAACATAGGACAAAACCTGGCTCCCAGACAGGTGAAAAATTCCCTTATTCTCCATGGCATAACACTTTCATGCCTGGAAGTTGCTGGTGCAGGGTAGAGTGATACCAGCATAATTTGCTTGGAAAAAAACAACAAACCATGAACCAGGAAGTTATGGATGATTTAGGATTTCTTTCTGAAGCTGTAAGAATGACCCCATGAACTTATCCAGTAGATAGACAATTAGCTCGTTGCTGACTGAATGTGCTTCCACCAGACTAGGGACAGTAATTCAGCATTAATGATTGCTAGCCAGGTGCAAGCAGGTGTTTGGTGAGCTGAAACTCTCCAAAGGCAGGATGAAAACTACAATTCTGGCTGATCTCTTGGAATATGCTGCTGGAATGAGTCAACAACACTGTGCAGAGCCTTGGTTGAGAGGTATTTTAGTCAACTTTGCTAATTATCTCATCTGGTCAACTTGGCCAATAATCTTTTTTGGCCAACTTGGTCAACTTGACCAAAACTTTAATAGGTGGTTGCTGCTCATCTCCTCCAGCTCATAAAAGTACTGTGGGTTAGGGTATATGAGGGATAAGGCAGACAGAGCTGCCCAGACAAGGCCAGTGGAAAGCGATAGAGCAAACTGGCCTTTAGGAAGGACCAGTGGGTTAAAATAATATTTGGGTCTAGCTGGAGAATCCTGTACTCATTACATGCTGCCCCACTGCCTTCAAACACCAGGCTTTGAACCTTGAGACCGTCAGCATTGCTGGCATTTGTCAGAAATTGTGCTTTTCATTGTCTACATCTGGAGAATTATTGGAGTCAAAATAATTTGGGGTAAAGGTTGGGATCAACATTTTTGTTAACTGCTGGCACAGGGAGAAAGGGAGGTGAGCAAGTGAGTGCACTTACTCCATGTGTTGTGTGTGCATTTGGTCATTTTACATGGCCAGCAAAAAAAGCTAGTGGATTTATAAAGAAGGGACAGAGAAATGCAGATTACAGCACACTGTTGGCCAGATTATAAATATTTATTCAAGTAGGTCAAATTTTGCTTCTTATCTGCTTATCAGTGCCTCTCAAAGAATTAAGCATAGCTTTAAAAGTTACAGCATTTACGCTAATGTAAAAGTGACTGGAAGATCACAGGCTTTTATTTCACCACCTCACAGAAATGATAATTGCCACAAAATCCTGCTGTCTCAACAAGTCCTTCCAGTGTCTTGTTACCCTGTTCTTGATGTGGCCACAAGTGATGCTCAGACAGCTCTCCTGGGAGGCCTTGCTGAAATCCATGTTTGTGTGGGAGCCCGCACACAGGGAGCTCATTGTAGGTCTGGGGTCTGAAGCCTCATTATATTTTAAAAAATCCAAGGTATTAGGCTATTAAATATCAACAGAATGAGACTCAGCTATATTTCCCAGGAAAAATGAGCACATTTGCTTTAATATTGCCATGTTCACATTTAGGTTTTCCTTGTGCAGTTTTATTCACTTATTTTCTAATTCAGAAAATGCACTAATTTGCAGGTTTGCCCATTCCTGGTATGAATTAGGGTGCTTTTACTGTGTAGTAAAATTAAAAACCACAGACTAGCAATAATATCTGTACTGCAAAACACCCTCCTTAATTAAGCAATAGGACATGAAAGGCTGTATATTTCTGAGTCATTATGGCACACCTCATGTTGTTTTATAAGGCATGAAATTTAATGCAGAGTGACCACCCAAGAATTGTAGTAATTGCCCTAAAAACACTGCCTGGAGTGCCTGGTTGCTATTGTGAAATGCAATGAAGGTGTAGAAATAAGGATTAAAGAGAGACCTGTGTATGAAAAGAACCCCCTCAGCTATGGCTATTGCCCTCTACAACAGCTTCTCACTCCAGACCTGTCTTGTGGAGAGTTTTAAAGAATGTAACTGAATGGTGAAAGTGCAATTAAAGATTTGTAAATTCCTTGTAAACAGCAAGGTGTTCTTGACATCAAATTGTTTAAGGGAATTAAACCCCCTTATAGACACGATCTCACATGCTCGCCTGAATTCTTTAGGTTTTTGTTTAGCTCTTTACAGGCCCTCCTTGTTTTCAAGTTTTAGCTAGGATTTTTTTTGGCATTTAGTTAATCACTTCTACATAAACAATAATTAAATGGCCATCACCTTGGAAACTGGCTGCAATGTTAATCTTGAACTCAAATATAGGATCTGGTACCGCCAATAAAGCAATTAACCCAGTTTGTTCAGACCATAAATACCATAAAAGATAAAACATTAAAAATATGAAACTTTAGCGGAAACAAACTTAAGCCACATTTTTCAAGCAGTTGTGTTCTCTGCTAGTCCAGAGTGCTCTGGTTTTGTATGTTGATGTGTATAAAGCAATCAGTAAACACCCATTCTGCTGGGCTGTTCAGTTTAGAAAAGGACATATGGAGTTCTGTGTAGTCGTGGTGGGTACCACGGGGTGTTTGAACCAGACTAGGTGTTAGGAAAAATACTGATTACAGCCTGCTATGGATGGAATAACTACTTTTGATATGTCCTAGTAGCATCCTGCAGTGATGCAGCCAAGTGGGAATACAGGTAAATGTAGTTTACCCTCTTCTAACCTGGGCAATGCTGAGTTTATACCAAATGGGTAAGGATATCTATTTTTTATTTATTACTACACCACTGAAATGATGACATTAGGGTTCCTCCCAAAAATTCTGCAAAACACATGTCAGTTTAAATGCATGCTTTAGACTTCCCTTCAGGAGACAGGAAGGAAAAAGAGGTGACAGACAGCCATAAATATCTTTGCTGGAAACTTTCAACCCAGCCTTTTTTCTTCTCTTTTTTCCTTCTCCATTTTCGTTTTGAATTTTCTTTAATTGAAACCTCTGTGGCAATTCTAGCCTTCATTGAGCATTGAAATGCCAATAGAGCTGCTCTATAATGGAGGGCTCTGTAGCAAGACTGTACAATAATATCCTGGTGCAATATAACAGTAGGTAGCTGGGGAATGTAATCGATTTCCAAAAGAACTGGAATGACCCTCCTCACAGACATGCAGTTCTCCCAAACTCCACTGACTCCAGCTCCGATCAGCTCTGGTTCACTTCCTTCCTTAAGAGAAGGATGTTTAATCTTATCGAGAGCCGGTGTGCAGCCTTTTCCCCCTCCCTTTTTGCTTTAAACAGTGCCTGCACCATTATGTCATCATCTTTATTTAATTACCACGCTTCGCCCAAATGTCTTTATTGGGGTATATTTATATAGAGCTGTAAATGTCAATACTGGAATTATTTCTTTGTGGCACAGCGATTGTGGTCTAACACCAGATGCCTTCAGTTGAAAGAGGGGAGAATGAAGCAGGTACTGAAAAGGGGAACGACTGATTTTAGGAGAATCCAGAATTTCTACCACACACATCCTGCATTTCTGTATGAGGGAGTTCTGATCAGGAGAGCTGTGCTTCCACTAGGAAAGGTCCTTGGTTGTGCATTAACTTGTAACCTCACTGCATATAAGCAACAGCTACAAAATGGTTCTGCTTGGGTTTTAATGTGCCTTTCAATTTTTAAGAACTTTCCTTCTGAGGTGCGCCTGCTGCGGGAGACACACACACATAAATATTTACAGTTCTGAAATGAAATTTTTCATCTCTGTATATATCCATATGTAGAATCAGGATCTAAGTAAAATTAAGGGACTATGCTTTTGTTGTTTTTTGATTTCTCGATCTCTACTTGTCCCGTAAAGATCTTCGAATGGGCAGCGCAAAACACGGCTTGATGTTCAGAAAAACTTGACAGACCTTAAGATGTATTTTAAAATATTTCTTATTTGAATTATAGGTAGCAATGCAAAATATCAGAGTGGTCACCATTCTTGCCTTGTAAATACCCCTTGTTTTACAGCAATATAGCACTGTCTCTCTTTAAATGAGAGACTTTATGAAACAGTGCTCCTGATTTAGCAAAGATTTTGCCCTCACTTTCTGTTTCATAAACATGATCTTCAGGTCTCTGAAATCTCCCCTTACAGGCAGAAGTGCTGTCAGTTCCATTTTCTAAACAGTTAAATATATTTTGATTTCAGATAAAACTGTCAGACAAACTAAACTCTCCTCTTTAGATCCCTCTCATGCCGCTGCCTGTGATAAATAGAGGGTTTATCATTTCACGCCACAGTCACCACTGCCTGTCTCTGGACTCTGCTTGCTTAACCTCTTCTACATTCAGTGACGTTTAAATGACGTCATAACTTTCCTCTTTTATAAAGCCCATTTCAGTCA
Source organism: Falcunculus frontatus (assembly GCA_013398115.1). Taxonomy (NCBI): domain Eukaryota; kingdom Metazoa; phylum Chordata; class Aves; order Passeriformes; genus Falcunculus; species Falcunculus frontatus. The sequence goes on from VZRV01002112.1 coordinate 1,850,951, forward strand.
CAGACTTGAAATTTAAAAGCATAAACTTTAAGTGATCGAAAGGAACAGTTTGCCTTAATTTGGCTTCCTCAATAAATCTTACAGCCCTACACAAGTATGAAAATAAAAGGATTCGTGTTTATTACAATTTATGGCCATTTCAGAGTGTGCGCAAAGCTCGGGTTTTAACAAAAAAAGGGTAAAATAGTAACTAAAGGAAGAGTAGAATAGCCTTTAGTGCTGCTCGGCTCTGTTCTCGCTCTGCCTGCGCGCCGCTGTCCGTGCGGCCGATGGGGAGCGCCGCGCTGCGCACTGCGGGCTGCGGCCGCCAGAGGGCGAGCGCCGCGCTGCTGCTGCTGCCGCCGGCCCGGGCTGTGCTGCCGTGCGCTGTCCGGGCCTGTCCGGGGTCCATCCCTGTCCTCTGTCCGTTCCTGTCCTCTGTCCATCCCTTCCTCTGTCCATCTCTGCCCGCTGTCCATCCCTGTCCTCTGTCCATCCCTGTCCTCTGCCCATCCCCGTGTTCTGTCCATCCCTTCCTCTGTTCATCCCTGCCTGCTGTTCCTCCCTGTCGTCTGTCCATCCCTGCCTGCTGTCCGGGCCTATCCTCTGTTCATCCCTGTCCTCTGTCCGTCCCTGCCCTCTGTCCATCCCTGCCCACTGTCTGGCCCTGTCCTCTGTCTGTCCCTCTCCACTGTCGGTCCCTGTCCTCTGTCCATCCTTGCCCGCTGTCCATCCCTGCCCACTGTTCATCCTGCCTGCCTGCCACACTGCTGCTTGCCTTCTGTCCTCTGTCCACTGTCCATCCCTGCCTGCCCGCCGTCCATCCCTGCCAGCCTGCCGTCCATCCTTGCCTGCCCCTGTCCATCCCTCTCTGCCCGCTGTCCATCCCTGCCTGCCCACTGTCCATCCCTGCCGGCTGCGCTGCTGCCTGCCTGCTGTCCACTGCCCACTACCCACCCTACCAGGCTACTGTCCACCCCTGCCTGCCTGCTGTCCACTGCACTCTGCCTGCAGGAGGGAGGATGCTGCCGGCTATCTGCTGCACTCCTGCCTGCCCACTGTCCACTTCTGCCTGCTGTCCATCCCTGCCTGCCCACTGTCCACTTCTGCCTGCTGTCCATCCCTGCCTGCCCACTGTCCACCGCTCTCTGCCCGTCACCCACGGGTGCTGATCTCAGCATGTGCCTTGCCAGGTTCAGCATTAGGGACGTGAACCCATCCCTCAGATCATTCCAGTGACACCCTGAGCCTCCCTCCCCCCTGCCCTGCTGTTTATCAGGCACTAATGGGTTCACGGTGTGTTTTTTCCATACTAAATAAAGGCATTCAGGGACTGAGGACCTTTGCAAACCTCATCAGCTCCCATTTTCCTGGGTACATGCTTCTTTCACCTGCCTTCTCCGAAATAAGAATGGACAATTGTATCAATCTTCTCCTTTCTCCTGTGAAAATCCCAAGTCCTTTTAAAACAAAATGTTATGCTGCACGCACAGTTCACCTTAATAACAAGAAAGAGAAGATGAATGATACCTGAGAAGTATTTATCATGTCACTGGCAGTGCTATTGGTGAGCAAGGGGCACTACAAAACTACCTTGACTAGAACAGAATTAAAATATGCCAATTTCCCTTTGTTTAGGGAAACCAGGGAGCATAAGGGAACTGCTGGGGAGTATTTTAAGAATCTTTTTGCCAACAACTGTTAGAATTGCAGGTACATATTTAGTAGCTTTAATTCAGTCTTTGAATCTCCCAGGATTTGTGGGTCAATTAATAAGGTACTCTGCATTTATCTTCAGAATTAAACCTGAATACTGAGGTTTAGAATATACTTCTGTATAGAATGGTCCCAGTCTGGCACCCAGCTCATTGGAATTGGACATTCAGGGTTACACGGACCTTGACCGGTGTTGCTGTGTAGCCCTTTACTGATGATCTTTGTGCTACAAACCCAGGGTTTCAATCCCAAATGTCAGTATTGTCCAAATCTTCCTGTCTTTCTGCAGGTGGCCAACACTCTATTTTCTGGTTTTCTGGCTTCTCCACCCAAAGATGGCCTTGTGGGTATAAAGCCTGTAAAGCTTTTTTGGAAATGAACACCATTATGCAAATTGTTGCTTGAAAGAGAGCACAGACCTACGCAGTGCAGGTTCAGGCTGAGCTCTCACTGAGATCAACTGTAATGCTTGTCTAAATACCAGGAGGGTTTGCAGAACCGGACAGGTATGCTGCATTTATTGATATAAGCTTTTGGAGACCAAAAGGTGAATTTCAGCATGCTGCCACAAATGGCAGTGGAACCATTTCTGTCTGTCACAAATTCATGTTTGGATTTAAATTATTTCTGTTTACCTTGCTCAAGTCCCTCCTCAACCTGCTGCAGCCCCCAGGTTAGCTGATCACTAGGAAGTGGTCACTAGGATGTGACCACTAGGAAGGACAGACTTGTTGGAGCGGATCCAGAGGAGCCATGAAGATGCTCAGAGGGATGGAGCACCTCCCCTATGAGGAAAGGCTGAGAAAGTTGGGATTGTTCAGCCTGGAGGAGAAAAAGCTTCAGGGAGATCTTATAGAACCTTCCAGTACCTAAAGGGAGCTGACAAGAGATCTGCAGAGGGACTTTTTACAAGGGCATGGAGTGGTTGGACAAGGAGGGATGGCTGCAAACTGACAGAAGGCAGGTTTGGATTAGATGTTAGAAGGAAATTCTTTACTGTGAGGGTGTGAAGCACCCGAACAGATTGGCCACAGAAGCTGTGGGTGCCCCATCCCTGGGAGTGTTCAAGGCCGGGTTGGATGGGGCTTGGAGCAGCCTGATCTAGTGGAAGGTGTCCTTGCCCATGGCAGGGGGTTGGAACTGGATGATCTTTAAGATCCCTTCCAACCCAAACCATTCTGTGATTCTATGTGGGAAATTATATCTCCAGGTAAGGGGAGTCTTAGCCTCATAGGACAAAAAGGATATAAAAAGTTTTTGATGTTATTAAACTAAGCAGCCTTAGTCATCATGTGGCTGGAAAGCACCTGCAGGAATTGGGTTTTGAAAGAAAACAAGGTTAATAAAGAACATTTGAGGTAGGACATACAAAAGGGTAGAGGTTATACGAATTAGAGGTGTCTGTAATCTTGTATCAGTGCACTCAGAGGAAAGGACTGGGTTTTGTATTTCTTCAGCTGAAGTAGTCAAAAAAGAAGAGCATCAGTCAGCCTTGTTCTGATGTAGTATAGCTGCAGTAGGCTGGAAATCAAGTTTGTATCCTAAAGGTGCTGCCCAGTGACTTCTTGTGAAACCATGTCTGCTTAAAATGATGAAGAGAATAATGTTGTTTGGGGAAATGTAAAAATTTGGTGAAACAAAACCTTAAAATATTGTGCTTCTGGCCCCATTAATTTACATATTATATCTTCTCTGAGTCATAATCTTTATTAACAGTCCAGGTGCTAATTTTATCTGGATAAGAAAGAGTTGTCACAGAACAGGCTGTCCTGTTTAGAGTACGGGATCTGAAAGGGTAAAGGCCAGGACTATGTTGGCCAGAGAATGTCTGAAGCATGGATAGGCACTGCGATTGGATTTTCCTTAACAATCTGTGATTAATTATTCACCTCTAAAACAAGCTTACAAAGGGCAGTTCCTGAAAATTGCAACAGGTTGCTCAGCAAAAATATTCAAGTAGTTTTTAGGACATTGGGTGACTGCATGTAGGAAACCTTCTGTGAGGGTGGAGTAGGTCTACTTTTTGTGGACTTGCTGGATATATTGCCATTTACAGTAGTTGATACAGCTGATTTCCATGGTTACCACACAGAAGGATTATTCACCTTGTTTATAATTTTGGTTGCATGTTTAGAGAAAGAGGGAGGGAGGGATAAAAAGCATAGTTGAGAAGTGTAGCCTGTACTTAACTCATAGGGGTCTTGTAAGGTTGAATTAGCTAATATTTTCTGCTTTGCTTTGGAGATGTAAAAACTACTTATGCTTTATTACTGTTATTTTATATTTTTTTATGTGGACAAATCTTGCCAGGTTTAAGAAATTGCATTTCTTAAACAGCTTAACCTTTTAGACCTGCAGGAATTTTATATTATGGAAAAACCTTTGCTTCTAAGGAGAATACAAGACAGATGATCCAGTAATTAAGGTGCCAAGCTGCACCTCAAAAGATCTGAGTTAAGTTTCTGGCTGTGGGGAATCCTTCTTCACAGTAAGCCACTTTATCTCGGATTCAGTTTACCCTCAGTGGAGGGTAACATTTTCTTTTCTCACCTGGTCTACTTAGATTGTAAAATCGAAGTCCAGAGACCACCCTGTTCACATATAATGTAGCTGTACTCAGAACCTGGTCTTAACTGTGAAGAATGAACAATTTAAGGATGAGATAACTATTTTCCTTGCAGTGTTTAGCTTCCTTCAGTGGACAGTGAATAAGGCAAAGGAGATGTCATTGTAAATTAGCTACTTTTTCTGACTTAAGCTGTACAAACATTCATAGTCAATGGGCTGCAGTTTTATTACAGAGTCATGGGAGCTATTTTACTCTGAAATCTTTAAATTAACCAAGGTGTTAACTAGGCTAGTAAAGATAATGACTCTTTTAGGCTTACTGAAGCTCTGTGCAGACTGGGAAGCCAGACCCTCTGCTTGCAAGTGCTCGTGAAGCAACAGTACTATCCCTTTCTACCATCCAGACAACTGGCTCAGTATCCTGATATTAAAGGATAGATTCCCACTTTAAAACCTTAAGCAAAGTGGAGAAGGCATGTCACAATTTCTCTGATTCATCTTTAAATTGAGATTCAGAAGATTAATGAAAGCTTTTGTAGATATGAATGGGAAGGTGTGCAGAGAAGTTAGCTTTTTTCCAATCCCTTTTGTGACAGAGTTATGTTAGAGGGACACAAACCATTACCCTATCTTGGAGATGCTGGGCAGGATTGATATGAAACACCAGGAATATGGTCTGCCCCAATTCCACAGGGCTTGCTTATGCTGAGCTCTAAAAGGTAAAATACAGTCAGAATATAAGCCAGCAGCTCAGGGTACAAATTTTAGGCACATGGGATAAATTGGAAAGCACAGGAACTCCCTTTGCCATGCAGAAGGGTTAAAAGTATCACACAAATCCAAGCTGAATGCTGGAGGCCTTTTCTTCCTTTTTCTCCTAAGCAGACCTCTGGTAAAAATTATTTCTCTGCCACCAGAGAGCTTCAGCAAGAATGTGCTCTAAAAGCTGGTCTGGTTAAATATATTATTTCTTGGAAATATTTTAAATATATGTTTTTATTTGGTCTTAGTAAAGTAATGTGAAAGTACTAAGTGCTTTGTGTGTCTGGTATCTAACCTTGACTCCAGACTGTGGCAGCCAGGTCTACAAAACAAAGAGAAATATATTCACGCTTTTTGGAGGGATAACATGAATTTATTATCCCTGATGCAAGTTATTCCAAAAGAGAAAATCTTTTTTTCTCTTGTTGGTAGGAATAACATTATATATGGCACTCCTAGTAAGAGTTTCTGAAATAGCTATGCTGTGTAAAAAGGTGAGAAGGATGAATAATTAGGTCTAGGCAAAGAAGAAGTCTTTCAAAACATTCATCTTAGAGCTGCATCAAAGAAATGACATCCCAGTTTTAATTTGTCAGTGAACTGGACACCGGGATGCCAAGGGATCACTCTCACAGGACACGGGTAGTCCAGCTTCCTTTCCCTGCACACATTGCAGTGAAGTTTCTTTTTTTCTCCCTGCTACAGATGCATTTGAGTCTTTGTTTCAATTACGTTATTTAAAATTAATCGTGCTTTTGAAGTTCTGTAGACAAGAAACAGAGGATAATCTGCAAACCCCATGAATGATGATATTAATATTCTGCATAAATATTCCCAGGCTTGTGCTGAGGAGGAGAAAGAACCTGATCAGAGGGTTTTCTTGGACTGGAAAAAGAATTCCCGGCCTCTGAGCAGTGGAGTGGTGACTGAGCACTTGGCTTTGATGGCTTTAGTTATATCTCAGGAGAAAGGTGCCAGAAGGCAAGATAGGGCTGAGAGCAGAAAGAGGCTGTTTGGGATCCTCTTGTTCTAACTGGAGACTGATCCCTCTCATTTGCCATATAAAGCTGCAGTCTTATAGGTAGTGCCAGGACTTTTGGGGCAGCAGAGCGGTGGAAAGGACGGCTGTCCCTGGTTGGTGTGGCTGTCCTGAGGTCACTGGTGCTCCCCTCCGGCAGCCCAGCTCCCCTTGTCCATCAGCTCAGCCAGCTGTGCCACCTTGGGCACAGAGGTGTAGAGGCAATTCCAGCTCATGCTGGATGCCTGCGGTGTGTTACCTGTGTTTTAGTCCAAACTTTCACACTAAGGGTCCCCTTCTAAACACTGAATTAGGTGGACTCTTTCAGAACTTCATGGGTGATAGCTCTGGAAGTAGAAAGTCTTCATGACTCACTGAGTATTGTCTGTGAGGAATGATTGAAGCCATCTACTCACAATCCCACTAATCCCTGCCATGTCCCCAAGACGGGACATCAGAATTCCTCTGACGGCTGTATCAAATGCCATGCTCAAGTCCTGCACAAGGAGTTATTTTTCAGAGTTCCGATAAAGGAAAATGTAGGTTATTATGAGAAATGGATATAAATTTAATAACAAGGTCTGATATAAGCAGGAAGGTTTTTTACATTGTCTGTTCTCCTAAGATTACGGGCAGCCTCTGTAATGTGATGTGCCAGCAAAGCAGAAAAATGTTCTGTGCTATTACAGCCTGGTGTTGGGAGTGTGGATCTTCCCTTTTCAGTCATTCAAGAGTAGTGGAGAGATATTTGTGTGCAAATAGCAGAAACAAGCAAACAAACACAAATTCAATAGCTGGGAAAATCTTTGGATACTGTAACTGTTTTCCCAGAGAAGCTGGTAAAATTTGTCAAAGAAAATGCTCCAAAAACCTAACTGTCCTTTTTGAGTTAATTCAGGAATTTCACTGATTTAAATAGAAAGCTCTATAGGTAGGACATGGCCTCTTAATACAGGGCCTGAGCAGTTTGCTATCTAACGCTCTGTGAACGTTTGCGGTTGCGATGAAGTTATTGACAGGAAGAGAAACAGATCCTGTTGGACTGTTTGTACAACTGGGTGTTTTTGAGGAAGAAATACTGTTGAAGTAAGAGGGAACAGCACCTTTTGTGAAAAGGTTGATTTACATTTGAATCACTAGCCTTTGCGCTGATGATTGCTACAAAACATAAATGTAGCAGTTCTGCTGAGTGTAGAAATATTTAGCAAAATCTTTCAAGGTTGTGTGGTATCAGAGCAGTGTTTCTGGTTTAAATTCAATGGATTCTGCAACAGAACATAGCTGAGTTAAATACAGGAAAGAATCAACCCCAAGATCACTGCAAAAAATGATGACTAGACTTCAAGCAAAGAGATTAGATGAAAGACCTTGGATAAATATGTGGAGAGACTTCCCTTGCTCTTGTACAGTGAGTTGGGTTTTGTGACCACCTGAAAGAAACAACGACAGAACATTATGCAATTTCATAACAGAGGAACATCCCAGGATATCTCAAAAGAACGTGAAGACAGCAAGGTGAGGTACTCACTACTCAGAACTGGTAGCACTGTCTCTTCACCTCCTTGTTTTTATTATGTCAAGCTCTCTTTCAGCAGGACCCATTTTTCAGAGTGTGCCAAGAAGGGCACAAGTCGCTGAATTGAGGAGTTTGGTCCATAAGTGTATCATCAGTGCACAGGGTAAGCTCCCCATCTCATTTACTGAACACTAGTCAAATATTGTTTCAGAGTGTTTTCCCTGCCTTGTAGAGGGATGCTTGTCACCATCGTGTCTGAGTGCCTGATGTATGTTGACAATTTTACCCTTTCCACGTCCCAGCAAGCGCAAGATGTGGCATTAAGAGTATTTCGTATATGAAGGACACAGACAGTGAGAAGGGAAGTGATTTATGTGAGTCCATTCAGCAAGCCTGCAGCAAAACTGGAAAAAAAATACCACCATGGCTGTGTTTACATTAGCAAGTAGTGGGGCACTGCAGGAGTGGGCTGTAACACTGGGAGCACTGGGGCTGAAGACCTGGCATCCACACTAAAATTGGTTTGGTGGCTTTACTTTGGACTGGATCTACTCTCACCCAGGGAAATGAACTCTTGTTGGCAGCTGGAATGCACCTGGTGCACATCCTTTGGTTTAATGCAACCATCCAAGAGTCCAGTTCGCCTCCTCTGAGACTACTCATGTTATGAGCCTACAGGCTTACTTCTTTACTTATCAGATTTACTTCTAGCACACACTCCAGAATGGAGCTAAAGCAGTTGTGTAGAAACACTGTCTTTCTCCTTCCACACTCAGTTCCTCTACAGTATTTAAGGTGAATCCCTGGAGGCACCTCCCATGGTGTCTCTGACATGACGTGTAAAACCAGGCAATTACTTGCAGATTATTGATACTGTCCTTGGCTCACTTTTCTCATTGAAAACCTTTCTCTCAGTGAGCTTGCTGCCTCACGTGGCTTCAGCTATCTGCTTTGCATCAATGACTTACAAATCTACCTGTTCTCTCCTGACCTCCCTGCCTTCATCAAGCCCAGCACCTTGTCACGTTTCTCTCTGAAATTTCCCTCTGAATGTCTTGCCCTCCATTTAAACTTCATGTGGCAAAAACATCATAGCTCAGTGAGCTGCTTGAAGTCATTACAGCGGGAGCCCAGACAGCCATTAAACATAATAAAATTTTACATATGTCTTAGGTTAGTGGTAGAAAGAAAAATGTTTCAGCTAATTGAGCTAATTTTTTATTAGGTGTTTTATTACAGTATTGTATTATATAAGTGTACTTCAGTAACTGTTCTTTAAGTGTTTCATAAATGATGGAACCAGCTTTATCTGATACAATGTTTAGTTTTGAAATAGATTTCTTGGGCATCACAAAAGGCAAACATCCATTCTCATACTTGTGGATCCCTCTGTCATGTTTGACATTGCTGGCCACAAGCTACATTTGCTTGTCTCAGGGAGGCTGTGAGCCCCAGGGTAATGAGCTTAAATGCTATGAGACCTACTGCAAGGCTCAGTTGCAGCAGGCACTGACAGGAAACAGCGCTGCTGTCAGGAGACCTCTCACTGATATGATGCCACACAGATTCCTCTCTCTCAATTGTGCTGTTAGTGATTTAGGTAGCTCTGAATCTGGGATCTGGGGTGACTAAATCCTCATTCCTGCAATGCTGACTGAGGTTCTGTTGCCATAAAAAGACTGTGGATAGCTTTTCACTGGAGAGCAGGGCCATTAAATGACTAAAATGGAGTTATGTAGCTTGATGCTGTCAATGGTAAAAGACATGTCTAGCACAACAGCAGCTGTTCTGTGACTCATGATGAGACTGGAATGGAGATCAGGAAAGGGGAAAGAACCCAGAAGAGGCAGTGTTATGTCCTGGGGCAGCAGCTATATCCAGCCACCCGACTCTCCTGCCAGAATCTCCAAACCCATCTCCCCTACTGCCAGTACTGAGAGTTGTGCAGAAGGTGTTATATTTCAGGAATTATTGATCCTGCACAGGCCTTGTCAGCTCCATCGGCCATTGTATTTAGGGCCCAAGAAATCCATATGTTACTAATATATTCTGTAAGTTATGATATATTTGGGACAGTAAAACTCTATATGAATCAAGGGGTGGATGGAATATATCGATTTTGGCTGGGACACAGTTGCATGTTGTGATAGTTGGTGACCCACACAGCAGTTGCCTGAGCAGCCTGTGCCGTGCTGCCTGTGCTGCACATCCAGGTTGGCCTCCAGGCTGTGTTGTGCTGCACAAACCCCTGGTCCCAGGACACCCTCAGCCAGATCTCTGTGAGTGATCCCACAGGCAGCTCCCCCTAGTACAAGCAATTACACTGCTTGCTCAGCCTTGCCTTTATCGAAAAGTACAGTGAAAAGCTGTCATGCAAAAGTCCTTTGTGAATAGCATGGTTTTCTATTAAGAAAATGATATATCAGCTGAAATGACCAAAATGGTGATTTTTACTTCCCTGGATGGGATCCACTCCACACAGTGGGCCATGGCAAAATCCAGCCAGGGTGTGTGCGATGCTGCACAAACACAGAGAGCTGGGACAAAAGGGATGTAAGATTTATTTGTTATCTGTGTTCCTCTTCTTATTCTGTCTTATTAAAGCAGTTATTGATCTGCTTTACCCAGCAGCCTGATGATCACTGAAGAGCTGGTCATGGGAATATGAGCTGTCACCCACATCGTGCAGTGTCAGGATTGTCAGTTTTGGACAACTTCTGTAATGAAAGATTTCGGGCAGTTTTTCCCAGTTCCTGAATAAAATGTCCCCAGACCCTCACAACATGTCCAGGTAAAGCAGTTTCACTTCATCTCATGAGGCAGCACAGGGTGCTGTTCCCCACTAGTCCCCAGGAGATTTACCTTGCCCAACCATCCTGGGCAAGGTGTGTCTCTGGGTGCTTCTGTTTGTCAGTCCCTCAACTTCCTGGTCTTTGCCTCAGCAAGAGAATGTCTGCTGCGATTAGTACAGAGAAGAGTGTAAAAATCTCTGATTTGGCAGAAGTCCTCCTTGATTGATTTCCAAAACACAAAAGACAACCAGCTGCCAAGCCTCGGGAGCACTCCAAGTAAGTATTCACACAAGCAGACACCACACGTTTGACAGATGTTAGTCACATTGCTTAATGCTCCACTGGATGCTACAGATGTGAGCGTGGTATAAGAACCTACAGAGGAAAAAAGAGGATAGAAAAAAACACCAAATGACAATTTCCCTTAAGAGATTGTTTCCACACTTCCTCGTCTAGATTCTCAATGCAGGTTCTGTTGTATAATTAATAGCATATCACCTTTATTCCCATACCAGTCTTACACCTTACAGGCTGTCATCTGAAAACACAGGCACAGATTTTGTGCTGTGCTAGGTTTCAGCTAGGAAAAGGTTATGGGAGAATGTTAGAGTGAGGTAGAGAATTTTAATTCTAAATTATTAACCTCTATATTCACTCATATACATATGTATATATATATATATATACATGCAGAAGGCTAAGTTGGCCCATGGTCCTGCCTAAACCTTTGTCTGCTGGAGGCACCCCAAAGTGATTTCCTTTAGCTATGGGTAGGCAGGAGCAGATTGTGTCTGCTTTGGTTAACAGAGTTATATGGCAAGAAGGCTCAGCCACAGGAAATGGGTCTTTACCAGTGCGGTGGGCTGGCCCTGGATGGACACCGGGTGACCACCAAAGTCACTCCATCACTGCTCTCCTCAGCTGGGCAGGGCAGAGAAAAATATAATAAAAGGTTTGGGAATTAAGGGCAGGGAGGGTTGTGGGCAAAACAGATTCTACTTGGGGAAATTGCTTAAATTTATTGCCAATCAAACCAGAGTAGGATAATAAGAAATAAAAGCGAATCTTAAAGTACCTTCCCACCCCTCCTTTGTTTCGAGGCTTCATTCCCCATATTCTCTACCTCCTCCCCCCAGGCAGCTCAAGAGGACTGGGAATGGGGGCAGAGGTCAGTGCATCACATGTTGTCTCTGTGGCTCCTTCTCCTCAGGGCAAGGACTCCTCACAGTCTTGCCTTGCTCCAGTGTGGGGTCCCTCCCACAGGAGACAGTCCTCTACAAACTCCTCTGAGTCCTTTGCAAAAGCTGCAGTTCTTGATGAGCTGCTCCATGGGGTGCAATTCTTCAGGAACAGGCTGCTCCAGCACTTGTCCCCCACAGGGTCACAGGTCCTGCCAGCAACCCTGCTCCAGCATGGGCTTCTTTCTCCAAGGGGCTACGGGTTCCTGCCAGGAGCCTGCTCCAGCACGGGCTTCCCATGGGGTCACAGCCTCCTTTGGGCACCCTCCCGCTGTGTTGTGGGATCCTCCACAGGCTGAAGGTGGATCTCTGCTCCCCCGTGGGCCTCCATGGGCTGCAGGGGCACAGCTGCCTCACCAGGGGCTGCAGGGGAATCCCTGCTCTGGCATCTGGACTGCCTCCTGCCCCTCCTTCTGCACTGATGTGGGTGTGTGCAGGGCTGTTGCTCTCACACATTCTCACTTCTCTCTCTGTCTGTAACTGAGTAGTTGTTTTTGTCCCCTTTCTTAACTCTGTCATCTCAGAGGCACTGCTGTCATCTCTGATGGGCACAGCTGTGGATCCATCCTGGAGCTGACTGGCATTGTCTCTGTTGGACATGGAGGAATCTTCCAGCAGCTTCCCATAGAAGCCACTCCTGTAAAACTCCCACTAGCAAGAGCTTTGCCATGCAAACTGAATACAACTGGTACCCTGGGATTTCTTTGAAGCTCCACACCACAATTTATATTCCTAAAGTCATGAGAAGACACCCTCTTTCCTGAAAACAGCTCTTGGCATTCTCCAGTCGCACTTGCCATACCTCAAGACAAGCACAAGCTGTGAACCCTGTTATGCAGGACAGAGATTTCAGATGTTGGTATCCAGCTGTCTCCTGCATCCTTTTCTTTTTGAGCTCAGAACAAGGGCTCTAACAACATAGCCCAGGATGTCTGGAAGGAGGATGACTGATGTTGCATGTTCAAAAGATTAACAGGTTTGGGAACATAAGTTCTGTTGTACAAGTATTCCTTGGGGCTGAACATATCCCTAAATTTTTTACCTCGTACCATCATTACAAAACACAGTGAAATCTCACTGTTAAGCATTTTGCTCTGTTATCTGCATTACATAAGGCTCTGGAATAAAATCTTAAACAATTTAGCTTGTTTGTGTGTACAGAGCAGTAAACAGATACAAATTCAAAAGCAAAAGGAGAAAAAAATGCCCTCAAGAAAAGTATGAATGAGCTTGAAAAGGGCAAATAAATAGCAGAGACATTTATATTGGTCTCTCCTACTGCTCTGAACAAAACAATTATGAGATAAGAGAGGCAAGAATGGGAGGAAATTCTTTCATTTTTCACGTTGGAAGTCCGAAGGATCCAATAGCCTGTTTATGAAGAGCAATAAAGAAGATACATGAACTCGGTAAAGATGTTGTTACAAATATATTGGCCTGTTTGGAAAGGCCAGGAGTTTGGTTTTTTGGGGACTTTTTTGTTGGGTTTTTTCGGTAGTGTTGTTGCTTTTTATAAAGAGCTATCAGCTAAGGTTTTAAGGGTGGAGGGTTTTTTTTGATAGAGCAATAACTGACAAGAATTGTTTGTTATAACTAGCAGAGAGGACTAATGCTTTTATTTAGGATTTGGAAATAGTATGAAAAAAGGCAGATGGGAACAAGAATTTAATGAAGCTTACATAAACAAATATAAACTTGGCCAGCTTTTAAACGAGGTTTAAACCAGCTATTCCTTGTTTCTAATGTAAAGGTTTAAAAACCAGAATGCATTTGCCTGGTACAATAAAAAATGGTGACTGATACTCAGAAGGGAGATTTATCACTTTCTCTGCTTTCTAGTCTGAAATGTGTGTTCTTTTGTAATGGTGTGGGGAAGCCCATCTTTCTACCAGTTAAGAGATGATGTTCACAGCATTATGGCACTTTAAAAGCAATAAAATTAATGTACATATATTTTTTTCCTGCTTTTTCCCCTCTCTTGTTTAAATATAACAAAATAATGTATTCCAGTACAGAAATATGAATTTGTTACCAGCCTACTACTGATTGCATTATCCTGTGGAAGAAAATCCAAGCTTAGGAACAATAGTAACTTCTCTGCTACTCTGCCACTGTTCCTTCTACCAAGAAGCTTTTTTACTCAGGAAAATCTAGCAGTCTAAATGATGTGAGTGCTGCTATAACTTTTACTAGTGCTGTATTTCTGTATCATAATAGACATAAAAAATGTTTAGACCAGAAATCTTTTCAAGCCAAGAAATAAAAAATTAAATAACTCCATAATCTTTAAAAATTATTATTGGTGTAATAACCCCTCTGGGGATTAACCACCATTGCAAAGCCTGTGATTAAAGTTTCTTAGTCCTTATCATTGTTGAGTTCTGTTTTCAGTGGTTTATAAGTTTGCTAGACTGTAATAATTTGGATTAAAACTTTCCAAAAATGTGAAAAGTGCCTGTGTTTAGCTGAATATTTTAGGAAGCTTTAAAAAAAATGAATCAGCACTTTTTAAAACTGGGTCAGGGAAAATATGTTTTTCTGCCAATATTAAAACAAAAATCTTACAGTTGTTTTATTAGCAAGTTTTTCCTGTTCTGCTTTTAGCTGTTAATTCAGGCAAGGACTTGAAGTCTGGCAGATGGATTGCCTCTGTGTCAGGGAAGTGCTGTCCTTGCATACAGCTACCTCCATTTGGCCAAACTGTTAGTTTCTGAAAAGTATTTATGTGCTTTTTTTTTTGGTCACAGGAGAGCTATTCTAGGTCCTAAAGATTTCAATCCCAGTGAGCAAGCTGGGTGAGAATGTGGGGCAAGCTGGGGTTTGCTGCAGCATGAATGGCTGGGGCATGAACCTCAGCAGAAACAGGAAAACAGCCATAGTGGTTGGGATCGGGAGCTCAGAGGTGGGTCTGTGCTTTGAAAATGGTGGAGAGAAGTAGAAAAATCCTGGCAAAAAAAAAGGGGAAGATATGTGAACAGCACCTGGAATCATCAGAGGAGCACTGGGGGAAGTACTTCATAGAATTGTGGAATCACAGAATGGTTTGGTTCAGGTTGGAAGGGAGCTTAAAGATAATTTCATTCCAACCCCCCCACCATGGGCAAGGACACCTCTCACCAGGCCAGGTTGCTCCAAGCCCCTTTGTACAAGAACAGCCTGCTACACCTGCAGGTCAGTGTCAGGGCACATGGAGTACTGCTGTTTGTTCTGTTATGTTTTTTTATCATAGGCTCTGGTACAGTTTTGGCCTGCATAAATCATCGTGCTCCCAAATGCAGCTCAGGCATGGTCCAGTGTTAGCCTGTGTCAGGGACTATTTGCAAGAGGTATTTTTTTGAGGGCTCCTGGTCCGGGGTGGTGGGGAAGGTGTGCTGTTTTGAAAGGAACCATGCCATTCCACCTGTCTTTAATTGTGAATTATACTGGAAAAAACCAATCTCCTTTATTGCCCTTCATCTGCATCTAGAGGATGAAAAACGGGCTGCTGTCTCAAACAGTCAGCTACTCTCTTGCCTCTGCTGGCAGGCTCAATAGAGCAGATCTCAAGGTTTCTGCCCGGCTGGAAGAGAGTACAGGAGGCAATGTGACGTTGTGTTGTTTTACAGTTCTTTTAAAGACTGAAGTTCACGAATGCTTCAGAAGTTACATACAAAAAAAAGCAACCCACAGGAAAAGAATATTTGGCCACAAAAGGGAGCTGATGTGGCAGGAGAGAGTGAAGGAGGCTGTGCCAGGCCAGACTGTCTGGGCTGGCTCTGACTGTCTCTGCCATTTAGTCAGAGTTGCCCTAGGACAGCAGAGTTAGGCAAATGCTTGTGCTTTTGTGAGCTGCAGCCCTCAGCAGACATCCTGAGATGTCTGATGGGTGTGTTGGCCACCAGCTCTTTACTCCTGGAGCAGACCTGGGCCCAGGGAGCTCCCTGGGCTCCATGCTTTTTGTGGGGATTGCTGGCATGGGCTCACAACCTCCTGGCAGGGCTTACTTCATGCACTGAGGGAATGGACCACAGCATGCGTGGCCAAAAAATAAGAGAGTGGGTTGGTACTTCACCACTAACTGGCTTGGCATCTTCTGCAAAGCCCTTCCCCAGGCTGCACATAGATCAACAATTGATTGTGTATGCACATGTAAATAATGTGGTTGGGAGCTGACCCAAAGAGGTGCTACCCTAGGAGTCTTTTGGCTCATTATATTATTGAAATGCCCTTGAGGAGAGATGTTATATTTCAAAATTTCTGAGCAGTCCAGATGGGTGTTTGTCTAGTTTAAGGAGAACTAGATTTGAGTGCCAAAGAGGTGGTGGCCCAGGGTGGATTGCATGGTGTGGATCTGTATTTTGTAAACTTTATTAACTGTGAGGTGTTTCCACATAGAAGCTTGTGAAGCCAGAGATGGACTTCAGCTTTGCTTAAGGACAAGTTATTTTTCTTTTCCTTTAAAAAAATCCCTGGAGATATTCCAGTCAAGCTGTAGGTTAATCTGTTCCACGTATACCCAAAGACAGAACCTTTTCCACTTTGGTGTGCGTGTTTGTTTTGTGGATAGTTTGTGACAAAATTTGCTATGGTCCCCAAGAACACTGTAGAATCAAATCAAAGTTGACAGAGGAGATGAAGCAAGGAGGCAGGAAGAGAGACCTTGTTGCTTGCAGTGATGGGTGGAAATGAAAGGGTTTGGACAGCAGGTCTGTGCTTCAAAAGGAAAGACCTTACCTTTCCTTCACTTTTCTTAGATGTTTGTGAGCAAGATAACATTTCTGTAGACAAGGCTGGAATATAAGCAAAGCAAAGGAAATACTTTTATTTCTGATGATGATTGAATAGGTCTTCTTATTTCCAACAAAGTGGAAGAACATCAACACAGATACAGAATGGTTTTGTGTACTGATAACATATGTGTGCTAGAAGTGCCAGTATTGCTTTGGGTTGATTTTACCTATTGGTGGGGTTTACCTCTCCTCTGACAAAATGGGGACAGCAATGTCATTCCCATTGATTTTATCTATTTGGATTTTTAACTATAAATTATTAACTCAGATCTTGGGTGCCTGTTGTGTGTGCGCATGTGCATGCCTGTGTGAACACATCCGACCATCTTTCGCATCAAATCAGAAATCAGAAAACTTCTGAATTATTTAAGCTTAAAGTACAGTAGCAATATTTTTTAAAATGTAGTTGTGCATAGAAAGGACTGCAGTGCCAGAAGTGACAGCAGAAGAATTAATGCTTTCTCCAGGCCCTTTTTATCTTAGAAATGATTGACAAAGTAATTTTCTTCTTGTACTTTAATAAAAGTGTATACATTATACACACCAACAAATCCTCACCGGGCCAATTACACATCATATGACTTATCTTGTCACAGCACCTAATATCCAAACAATAAATTAAAAGGTATGCTTTATATGCAAATTTGCATATGAGGATGTTTTCCAGTCCCCAGACTCAATTGTCTTATGAACACTACAACATACAAGAGAAAGAAACAAGCTGGCTAGGATTTGTGACTAATAAAACCTGCCTGGTGGAATGAACTGCATCTGTATGACTTACAAGGGTGTACTGTATAAGTAACATTTGTTTTACATATTGAAATTTTATTGGGAAATGAAATTCTGAGCAAATATTGAAGCACTTCCTTTCACACAAGATATTCTGCACACATGCAAAGCCATATATATGCAACACAATATATTTGATACCTATTCATACCACTCTGCAATGTGAAGGGACCTTTCCATAAATAAGAATCTCACTTGTTTTTCATTTTCAAGTGAGGATTTTAAGGGAAGGTGGAAATGCCAAAATTTGCTTGCATCCTGGTGGTATCTGCTGGATGTTTAGAAAGCTTTGATTAGATCTGAATGCGTGGTTTCCAAGAATTATTCTGGTCTAAAAGCACAGGCATGGGGCTAGGTTTTCCTCAATGAGGGCTATCTGCCTGGTTTGTCCTTAATGAAACTGTTTAATGACAAGGAGGCATCCACTGTCCTAAACACATTCATTCATGGCATCTAATGCAACCTGTGCAGCATTCCTCCAATCTTCTGCTGTGGAGTGACCCATGCATTGCAGAGAGCAACTTCATTGAAGGAATGACCCCCCCCCACGGACACAGGAAGGTGATGGATTATGTCATGATTCTGCACCTCTGCAGCCTTGGGCATTGCAAGAGCCTGAGGGGAAAAAAGCTGTTCAAAATAAGGGAGCTGAGACGGTTGTGCTGGAGGGAAATGGGGAAAAACAGCTCATTTCCCTTTGCCCTCTTTGGCAGTGAATTATCCCGCTGTTCGTCCCCTGAGCTCCTGGTGAAGCTGCAGTTTAGTCCTTTGTGAGCCTGTGAGTAGAATTAACCACTTGGGTGCAGTCCTGTTGGTCAGATAGCTTGCCTAAAGGTCAATAAATTGTTGATCAAATTTTTGGAGTATACATGATAGAATTTTGAAAGTATACAGCCGTTTGGTGTTGGAGTTTAGACTTTGCTGAGGGAACTTAGAAGCCCAGCTATCATACTCCACTCCATATCAATAAACACTCTGGAAGGTTGGCCACAACAGACTGATCTTCTTATTTTTGCCCCTTTAATCCAGTCTGTTAGTTCAGACTCAAAATGGGTTTAGATAACTGAGCCTTGCAGTTATTTTAGACTGGTGAGATGCATTCTTCGGGCTCTAAGTATTTTATTCTAACTACTGCTCTCACAGAAACAACTTCAGGGCCTAATCATTTCAGTTCAGAAGGACCTAGAAATAATTAGTTAAAATTAATTGACCTGGACACTTATTTGCCCAACATTTTGTTGTTTACTCAAAACTGCAACAGATACAGGCTGAACCTGTGTGATGCATATGAGACCTCTCTTTTCATGAATCATGGATCAGCGGGGCTTGATCTCCATTTTCACAGAGCCGGGAAAGGGAAATGCGGCCAACTAGTAAGCCTCCTTCAAGGTGCCGAGTGATGTGTGATGCTGGTGTTAAAGAAGAAAAGAAATAAAAGAGGAGTTTTTGATTTATTTGCTGCTAAAGAGAAGAAAAAATGGAAAGAAAAAATTTTAATAAACCTAGTCTTTTTGCAAGCATTTTAAGGGTTGGTGGTGTTTCTACCTAGCTTTAGACACCAATCTTTGGAGCTTAAGTTATGAGATGAATATCACAAGCCTCTTTTGCTGATCAGTAGAGAGTTAGAAATTCCTTCAAAGGATGAACCTGCACAGCAGCTGATTTGAAGTGGTCTTCAGAAAAGCCAGTCTTTCTCCAGCATCAATAGTGAGAGGCTTGGATTACCAGCCTTGTAGCTTGGACACCTCCAGCAAAGTGTCTGACTTCATGACAAGTGAATATCACCAAAGATTTCAAGTTTTTAAGGCCAGGCTTAAGGAGGAGCTCTGGACCTGCATTTCAATCAGCAGTCAGCACTTCACAGCCTGTTATGTGATGGTTAAATCTCATTCCATTGTGCTTGGCAAGGATAACATATTTTTGTTTATTGTGAGAGCATGGTAGAGTTTATGATGTCTTTTTCACTTTATTTTCTCGATTTTAAGGTTTGGTATTTTTAGCCAAGCTTCCTAAGGAAATGAGACTGACGGCATCATGCTGTTTGTCAGCTCCCTCCTTGTATCTTCTGAACCTGGGGACCAATTTCAGCGCTGTTTGGAAGAGGAGTAAAGGTTTCAAAGATACTACATTCCTACAGATTTTGTGAAAATCAGTGGCTTGGTAGATGTTTATTTATCATTGCTCCATCTGAAGTCATGTCAAGGGCCATTCAACCATTTATTTGTTCTGTCTGGCAATGGCCAACTGTCCATTCCCTGTGCAGAAATAGTGAACTAATCACAGCTCAAGTCAACTTCCACTTGCCTATTAGACAAGCAAAACTGAGAAAGAGAGTCTGAAGGTGGCTGGGAAATTGAGAGGGACTTTTTGCTGTAAGAAATGGTGGGGAATTGTGGTAGTGGTATGTTCCAGGAGATGAGGAGGATCAGCAAATATTCTGATGGGAGGGATTTTGGAAACATGTCACTGTGAAATTCATTATTCAATGAACTTCTCATTCTTCTATGTTTTATACTGTGTAATTAACTGAAGTGATAGTATACTGGTGGCTTAAAAATGGGGCAGGAAGGACAATCACTAGAATAGAATGAAATTCAAAATCCTAACAGTTGCACGTTTGTGAAAAAAAGAAGAAAAAAATTTAAGAATGTGTTGCAAGCAAAGTTTTTACAATGATCCAATGATCTACTGGTCTATCACCTTTTCATTGGCCACAGATGAAATTAATTAGCAAATGATCCACATGGAAAACAATTCCTATTAGGTTTTGCTTATCCTTTTGCCTCCAGTAATGAACTCTCATAAGTTTTCTAGCAGTGTCACTTTAGGATCAGAGGAACAGCAGCACAGAACCTGCTAAATTATTAGTCTGTTCCAGTATCCACACTCCAAAAGCCATCATAATGAGATACGTCTAGGGAGGATGCGGCTAATCTCCTAATGAATAACTGTAACAACCAGACCTTAGGGGAGATTTCTTCTTAACCCCAAACAGTCAGCAATGTGCTTGTGCCCTGCAGCAAGAGGGCTTATGTCCATAATGAATCTATATTTCAGTTATTTAGCTATGGACAGTCTCATTAATAATATAAATGCAATAACTCAATGTTGGGGTTAAAAAAAGGAGAAGAAAGTGTAGAAAAGAAATTTTTACTCCTCAGTGAGCACAAGGGTGGAAAAACTGAAGTTTGCAGATGTGACAAAAACACCAGCATCTAATAAAATTGCTTTTATTAGCTTAATTTGCCACATATAGCGCAAATATTTAACTTGAATGAGGCATGAATTAGTAGAAAAATATGTACTGTGCCATTTAAAGTGCTATACTTGAATAAAATAATGTATATCTTTTCATATGCAGTCCTTGAAGTCACACTACATACATCTTTAATTTCTTCAATTAAGAAAAAAATGAACAAATGGAGTTAGATTTTAATTATTCATAGTTCATTTGAGAAAAATCTTTGTAAATGAGAGGAAGGAGAGTTGTGCTATCTATCACAATGAGAAGAAGAAGAGATAGAAAATTCACTCTATGAACTATTTGACAATACAAAATCTTCTGCCTTCGCTAGGTACTGCAGTCTGATGCAGTAAAGGAAAAAGCATCACGGGAAGAACTATTTAGGAGCCATATCATGGAGACTGCACCCCAAAATACCAAACTGCTCTTTGACTGGTAACCACACTGCATATTTGCTAGAGTCCTACTGAGGGATGTATGTGCAGGCATGTCCTTTAATTTTATTTTTGGAAAGATGGGAATGTAGGGAACTGCCCTTTTAGATCAGACTTAGGACCCATTCAGACCGTCTTTGTCTTTGTCAAGGACCAAAGCAAGCTGAGTCAATATTCCCCTGTATGGGAATGCTGCAGGAGTGGTGTTCAAGGAAGTCCATAATCACCAGAGTTTGATTTAAATCTTGGAATATTTAATCCTTCTAGCATACTTCGTCAGGTTGTTAAAAGGAGGGATATTTTTATTGTCAGTAAGAAAGCTGGCTCCTCTTTGGGTTTTACTGGACTATTGATATCACGACTACTTTGCTGCAGAGAGTTGCACAGTCTTATCATGTACTGGATGAAAAATTATTACTTTCTATCAGCTTTGAATTGATTATCTTTCATTTTCATTGAATGTCTCCTTGGCAAAGGAGAAAAGAGCTAGCAGTCTGCCTTTTTGAGAAATTCATTATTTTACATGCTTTTGTGTAGCCTTTCTAGGTCTTCTAATTTGCAAAGTCAACAATCCCAGTCTTTTCGTTCTGATTTTATGTATGTGACCTCTGTGCTCTTAACGATTCTCAACCTGTCTCTGAACATGTAATTTTTAATAACTTTTTTGAGATAACAGGGTCTGTTTGGATACAGGATTATAATGGCACATCATTATTTCATATACTGGTATTATGAATTTTCTTGTTATTAAATTGCATTTGCTTGTTTAATTGCAAGTGCAGTCTTTGTTACATGGTCACAATTGCAACTAATCTCTTTCCTAATATAGTTTAAAGCAGTGTATGCTGCATGTGTAACTCATTTTCTTTCAGTTTGATATGTATTACTTTCCATTTGTCAGTGGTGAACTTTTTTGGTTTTCCTTAAGCTAAGACCTGTATATGTTAAATTTCTTTGAGAATCCCTGAAATGGTAGCCAGATCTCAGTTGTGCAAATAATATATTGTCCTTTGCAAATCGAGATACTTCACTGTTCATCTCCTGTTCCAGGTGTTAACAGGTATGTTAAATAATGCCAGTGCCAATGTAAAATCTAAAGGCATGTGCTGTTAAATTTTTAACTTGGCTATTAATTCTAACTTTGTCTTCTGTCTCTTAGCCATTTCTTAATTCACACTGGTACTTTGCCTCTGTATGACTTTCTGAGTTCAGGAGTACCATGTTGTTGGCAACCCTGTCAAAAACTTTGTGTAATCAAAGGAATTTTCTCCTTTACCTGCTAATTTATCAACACATTCAAAGACTATTAATCGACTAGTGAGGCATACATTCTCTCTGCAGAATTTGTGCTAATGAGATATCGTTTTATCTTGATTTATAAAGAAACATGTTATTCTATATGCAAGGATTATTTTAAAAAATTATCAAGATATACCAGTGTGGAAGTCCAGCCTTTTCTTAAGTATAGGTGAAGTGTCTGCAATCCCACAAAAGTGTAATAGAGTAGCTATCTTGAAAGAGAGGTTGTATATTTTTCTATCAGCTCAGCTACTTTATTCCTAAAATCCTTGGAAGATTTGAACTATAACCTCCTTTGTCCAGGAAGTCAATCAGTACAAAGAGAGAATCAGTATGAAAACGGGTTTACAACAATGGTATCTAAAAAGCGAAATGCACCTAAAATACAGCTGAGGCCTTGAGTAAAGCCCAGGACAACAAAATCTATTCCTGACGAGATGAGTGTGATCATTTCTCTGATATATCCAGTGCATCAGCCACCTTTAGGAAGGGTGATTGTGGCATCTCCCGTGGGAGCAGCTGGGAATGAAAGCCAGTGTGAAATGCACGAAGGCACTTAGGAGCCAACACGGCTGGAGCACGTGCACTGCTGCCCTACAGGCTGCCAGGCTCCTACCCTCTGCCAAGGAGAACTGGGAAAACTGGTGCCAACAGCACAGCACTAACCTGTTTCCTTGGGAGAATATTTTCTCCTCACCTTCCCTGAACCGGGCAACTGAGGTTAGCAATAAAGTTCCATCTGTATGGAGCATCCTGTTGGCTGTTTTTGCCAGAAATGCTCTGATCTCCCCTTCAGCTCAGATTTTCTAATCTGTTTGACCTCCTGCACTGGTGTTTGTCCTGGAGAGGCCCAAGAGCGAAAGCTGTAGTTTCTGTGAATGGTATTTTTGAGGAATGTTTTAGGATGACCTACTGGACCCTGGTATTTGGTCTAATCAAAAGAAATTTTGTTGAATTACTTTTTAATCTTTCTTTTTGTATTTTAATTAATGTATGTGGTGCCTAGAGCAAAGGAGGCCAGGCCCTTCCAATTAAATTAAATTTAGTAGTAATAAAAGATACAGAAGAAGACCAGAATTAAATCAGAAGTATAAGGATTGAAATATATCACATTCTTCTTGGCTTTTTCTTACCATATGTAGGAGTGCAAAGTCCATGTCCAACTTAAAATATATTCTGGAACTCTGTCAATTTTCTGCTAATGGAAAATTGCAGGACTCCCAAACTCTGTGGTGGTCCCATAGCCACATTAAACTAGATAACTCTGGCTTTGTCCAGCTGAGCTAGCCACTAGAAGGAAGGTACAGCTGTGTTTTAAATTTGCCACATTGTGTGTATTTTCTCAGAGTTTTGTTTTGTTTCCCTGAAGACTTCATTTTTACAGAAATTATGCTGTTTTCAATCCAAAGGCCACCCTCATGTGCCTGAGAAGAGCCTCTCTGCCATGAGTGGGTCGTCTTGCATGAATAAGAACATCTATTACAAACAATTATTTGTCATATTGCATCCGAAATGTATTGAAGCAACCGTTGTTCCTATTTTGAAGAGACTTGAAGTAAAGTAGTGAGACAAAAGACTATATAAAAATAGAACATCTTCTGTGTGAAGTGTGTGTGCTGGGGGGATTATTGCTCCCTTTTACACAGACCTTGAGTTGCACAGACATGCAAACACACAAATGATCACTCACACTGTCATAAACCAGTGGCAATGGGATGCTGAAAAAGACACAAAGAAAAATTAGTAACATCACAAAAAACCTACATAAGATTTTCAGAACAACATACTGTGAAAATTGTTTCTCAGCAATGCAAATTATGAGTCCTCATGCCCCAAACTAAAAGGAAATGTTCATTTTTATCTCAGTGCAATAGAAGTTTTACACATCTTAAGTACAAGATGGTGGTGACAGGAGCTACAAAACAGTAACTTATTTTGAAAATGTTCATATCTCAATGTCTGAAATGATAATATACATCTGTTTTTAGGAATATGGATGTAACTGTTTTTAAAAATTTGCTGGAAGTATGACACAAAGCAGAGTGTGTCTGTATGTGCGTGTGTGTGTTTTCCAGAAAAAAGTACAGCAGATCTGTGTCCTGGAAGACCATATTCCTTCGTGAGGAACATGAATCTCAAATCACTACCTCTCAAAGCAATATTCCTCCAGAGTATGACACAGAGCCCTGCACGTACTGGAGCCTGAGAAGCTGAAGTTGGGGAATGCCTGGGGCAGAGACAGATATAGTAGTTGTTTCTAGGTCCTCCATACTCTAACTGATATTGCAGTTAGATTTATGTAACTCCATCACAGACTAAGAAAACAAAAAACAAAAATAATAACATACTTTTGGCCTCCTTTATATGTTTTCTATGTGCACACCCCTGAATTTTTTCTGCCTCACTTACGTCCTCTTTCTTTCTTCAAAGCCTTCTTAAAGTCCTTTCATGCTGTCTTAGAAACACAAACATGAGATTTTCTGTCTGTAGCTCTTGTCATTTAAAACATCCTTCCTATATCTCTGTCTTATTGTTGCTTCACCTAATTGTAAAAACATGTATTTTCTCCAGGCTCAGAAAAGCCCATTGTTCAGCCACCCA
The DNA here is from genome assembly GCA_013398115.1 of Falcunculus frontatus. Lineage (NCBI taxonomy): Eukaryota > Metazoa > Chordata > Aves > Passeriformes > Falcunculus > Falcunculus frontatus. The sequence continues at coordinate 1,875,679 of VZRV01002112.1, forward strand.
GGACAACTTAACAACCAGCCTGGACAAATGTAATTTAATTACTTCTTGCTCAATGGTTAAGGTGCTGAACTGCGTTTAAAGATCCTGTGTGTTCTCCAACCCCGTGCTGAAAAGAAAACTAGCTTCCACCTCAGTTTCTTTCAAGTGCTGCCTAACAGCAGGAAAAGAAAGGATGGCTTTGTTCAACCAACCATTTTCTCAGCTTCTACTTCTGCCTTGTTCGCCCGGTGTGTCTCCTTAGCAAAATAATGACGGTGCTGACATATGTCGCAGAAGAACCAGGAAAGCTCCAGTTCTTTGCCAGAGAGCAAATTTACAGATATTTTCTTTTGAAAAATCACCTGAAAAGGACGCACATGTCTTTTAACTGATCTTTCACTCTCTTTCAAAATGCAAATTACTTTCATGCTTTCATTTAACTCTACAGCAGGTTTAAAATCATCAGCTCCTTCTGGTCCTCTCTATATCTTGTGATGGGTCAGGGACCTTGCCTCGGGTTTCAAGGTCTAGTGGGAAGAAATGGGTGACCGCATCTCCTTTCTCTGTCAGATCCACTAAGGACCCAAAGTTGTCAGCTCCAGTCCCTGGTCTCTGAAAGGAAGGCAGCAGTTCCAGGGTACTTATTCCTAAAATTTGTAGTCAAGATTGTTTGACAATCAATTTGACAGCGTCTTGAATAAAACATATTCCTGAAATGAAACTTAATTGTGGTAACCACTTTATTTCCAGAAGCTGCAAGACAACTTCTTTGGTCAACTATCATCAAGATGGTAAAAGGGTATTTACAAAATTCTGATTCCCTGATTCTGCTACCCAGGAGGGAAATTACTTCTAAAAGGAAAAATAGCTTAGAGGTTGCAGGGTCGGCCTTGGACTTTCCGTAGGAGAAATGGCTTTTCCTCTCAGTAATGTCCTGTGTAGCCTTGGTCAGTCCCTTGGGCTTTGTCAGTCCCAGAGCTCACACAGACAATTGCACTCAATCTGGAACAATTTGTAGCTACTGTGGGTAAGCTATCTCACGTTGTGATCAGATACAGCTGTAATTTAAAAGCACAGATCTGTGCCTCAGCCTGGGTTTGTAGGTGTGTTTAAAATCAGCCTTCCTGAAATCAGTGGCATTTAGTCTTCCAAATGACTTGGGCTTGCTGACTAGCTCCAGGCAGATGGAGTTCTGCAGTGATCCTCCTCCTTTGGGATCTGGATAGGATATGCCACAGCCCCTTCCAGCCTGCAGGCTGGGATTTCCTTTACAGTGAGGGCACAGGGGCAAGGGGCAATGGGACCATGCAGGGCACTTCCCAAGCTGCCACGCTCCCCTCTCAGACACAGGTCTCACTGACTGCTGTAAAAGGGCGATGCTAACACTGCCTTCTCAGCCTCACAGCTGGATGGGGAGGAAAAATCCATTAAAGTTTGTGATATACTGATATACTGTGGTTCTGGGGGCCACAGAAGTACCTAAGATAGACAGCTAATTGTTACAATTTTGGCAGTACATCCCATGATGAGGCACACTGCGAGCTCTGCAAAAACTCTTTTTTTAAGAGATGATTTACTAAAGCTATTCAAAATATACGGCTTTATTGTTTGGTGCATTCCAGAAGCCTAGAGGCCCAAATTGAGAGCGAGAGCCCATTGAGCTTCATGCTGTCCAAAATGATATTAAGAGATGTTCACACACTGGCCTGATGAGCTGAGTATAATAGCTGAGAACTGAGGGTGGTTTGTCATTGCAGTTTTATTGGTGAGCTGAGATGCAGGAATATGAAGTCTAAGTCCCAAGGTCACAGAGCAGGACTCAGCACAGCTAAGACCTGTATCTACTGCTGTGCCAGATCTGTGGTCAGGCACAAGACTATCCTTCCAGTACTCTTTTATTGTTTTGGGTTTTTTTTAAATGCAAATAAATAAGTTCTGAATTGCAGTGCTCCCAACTGTTGCCAAAAGTATGCATAATTAATCACTGTTTCTCACTGCATTTTACTGCTTCTTTTGCCTGGAGCATAGTGTGTGATGTGTCAAAAAGCATTAAAGGAGCCTGTGGTCATGCCATGATGACTTCATGAAATGGCTCCATCTATGTGGCAAACTGAGCAGTGCTAAGGCCTTTGGCTATGGATATGGTATGATAGTGCTGGTTCTTTAACACAGGGGAGCTCATCTGATGTGCCTACTGGGAATGGACCACAGCCAATGCTAAGTCCTCAACTGTGTCTGCAAGGCTTTTTTGGAAAAAGCATGCCATGTTCAAACCATTTAAAAGGACATCCAATTGGGCTCCCTGGACTGTTTAATTTAGAAGTACAGATGTAGCAAGTGGACTGAGTTTGGGTATCCTAGACACAAATTCTTTTTGTCCTACGCATACACTGTCCTCAGACAGCTCCTGTTGTGTTTCTGTACTTTAGATCAAGGTAATGGCTGATGGAGTGAATACTGAGATTCATCCATATTCTCCAGGCAGCTTTGAAAATCCAACCCAATTCTTAGGACAGAAAAAACAATCTAAAGAGAAAGAATATGAGATAATTTTAGACCTTCAGCACTGTGATTGCTTCAAGCAGTGCAAAGCTGTAATGAAAAACTACATTTTCTTGTGCTCACACACAGGCATAGGTACATGCAGAGAAAGTATGTAACAGATATATCAAGAAGCCTAGTGCTAGTTGGTAAAAAATGTCACATTTCATAGCTTTCTCGTAATAGCCATCTTTTTTGAAACTGAAATACAACATCTAAATGTCAGCCTACTCTGAGTATCTTCAAATCCCCTTTTGATTTTTTTTAATGTGCTATTGTTCACTATATTGCATTTTTTAGTTTCTACTTGCTGTGATACCATGGCATTTGATTTTGTTCTGGCCAAGAGGCCAAAAACTCAATTCAGTGTCAGGTGTCTCACTGGTCCATGGATTTGTTGCTGAGACACCATGGATGATTGATACAGTCAGTGTCCCACCTTGCATGCAAACAGGAACCTATGACCCCCACTAGGAACTCATTCTCCACCTGGTTTGGGGCCAGAAGTACAAATCTGTTGTCACGCTCATGTCTTCTGATCCTTTGACCCAATGTCTCAGTACATCTTTGGATTTTTTGAGGAGTTAGTTTGAGGGGTTTTTCCCCCTTAAAGTTTTAAAGGAGGGGACCTACTTTAGTATATTTCTTTCCCAGGTGAAAGACACGAGCTCCTTATTTATTTTTATGAGGTTTTTCATTTTCAGTTTTTAAGCAGCGTCTAGTACCTTTATATAGAAAGCAGTACATCTCTCCCCTTCTTCTACCCTTCTTAATGGAAAAGTAAATGGTTATTCTTTCCTTCTACCTGATGTATGCCTTCAAAATACTATAAAGATATGAAACCGATGGAGTTTCTAAATTATAAAGCAGGAGTTCTTCTATATTACCGTGAATAACAACTGGAAATCCAGTTCTTTATAATAAGTTATTTATTCTCCATTTTGAGGTTTTATCCACACCCCAGGAGGTGGCCATGTATTTTTCAACAGGTGCTGCATCAAGATTGCTATGATACTCTCAAACCATATTAGATTGTATCCAGTGGAAAGAAATGAATTTGAAAGGAAGACTTACAGGCTGATGAAAAACGAAAATCTTTTCTCTTGTTGAATGCAAAATTTTCTATTAGGTTCATAGCTGTTATCAGCATCAGCATCATGTAAATACATATTTATGATCTAATACAGAGCACTGACAGTGTGTCTGGGAGAACAAGAATCTGTGTGGTGTACTCCGGCCAGAAAATTTACAGAAGCTTCCCAAATCTTCTGAAAACTGTAACAATAGAGTTCTAAAGGGACAAAGGTGGTGGGCAGGAGGAGACATTGCAGTAGGATCACAACACACCATGGTTATTTACTTGCTTTTAAGGAAAAGTGAGTACATCTATTTCTGATTCATGACAAGAAGTCAGGAAGGAGAGAGGCATGAAAAGAAATTATGATCTTTAGAGGAGAGATGAGATGTCATGCTGGAGGAAACTTTTCTAGATTGAAGGGTTCTCAATTTCCTGTGAATGCAATGCCCCTAAACCATGACATTGTAATAAGAAAGCGGAAGTATATGATTTTCAAACAGTTTCTAATGAGATGTGTGTTAAAGTTTCTGGCTCTGGCTCACGCAACCCGACTTACCAAAGTACAGAAACACTTCTTAATCTTCAATGTTCTATTCCTTTCAAACCTGAGAAAAGCTTTTGTCCTCATCACTGCAGATGAAGCACACAGATTGAAGGGGCTATTTCCATGCAGTGACTTCAGGTGGGGTATCTGATCCCTCTTATCCTGTGTCCCTCATCCATGAGTCTCTTCGGGTCTCAGATGTCTTCTTGTGAAGTATCTCTTTCTCATGTAGCCAGAATATGATCTGCAAAAGAGAATAGCCTCTTAGAAGATCTTTTTTCAAATAAACCTTTAGTCCAGAACATTTATATTTCTATCCAGAAAAGACAAAGCAATGTCTGCTTCTGAGCCTGCTAGGGCTGAACATATGCACAAAATTTGTTGCGGTAGACATCTGGAAAGGACTTTGCAAAATGAAAGACCTGGGACCTTTAAATCCTTCTTCCAATACAGTAAGATTTTCTTCCCTTTTAATAATTCACTGCTTTTTATTCAAACGTATATCCACATACATATAGAATATGAAATATATAATCTAATTTTGATTTTATTTTTGTAAGTGCAGATGGCTGTGTTTCACAATAGCTAGGATCACAAGAATGGTAACAGCAAAATCCTTATGTCTCCGTCTGTTTGACAGGGATCAGGAACCACTGTTCCCATAGACCATTTTTTCCAATTGCCTACCTCTTTCCCAACAAACTGTATTAAACAGCTGGGGCAGATTTGGATATTAAGAATCTGAATTAATTCTTCTGTAGGCAATGCCTATAGCTACTAGGCCACCTAGAGATACTTGCCCAGACTTGATATTCAGAAGAGAGGTAATAATAGGCTCAGAGCAGCCTGCAGAGACATTGAGATGGCCAGCAGCTGGAAGTGTGATACTGTTGTCTGTGCAGTCATGCAGTGACATCTGAAATGCCTGCAGTATTTTACCTGCATGGGAAGGCTTTGAGACTGCTTTGGGTCTTGTGCCAGCCCAGTGAGGTTCTCTTGGGGTTAGATGCCCATATGTGCCTGTTCAGCTGCCTAGGCTTAAGTGTCCAGTATTGTCCCAGGTGCCATGGGCTACCCTGTGCTCCTCTTCCTGTCATCCATCTCATGGTGTGAGGGTCCTGACCAGCTTAGATGATTGCAAGGATCTGTCTGAGAAATAAGGAACACAGCAGCTCCCACCCTTCTCTTAGGAGTTACATTTAAGTTGTCTCTTCTTGACCTTTGCTGACCTGTGTGATGATGAGCAGCCATGCCTGTGACAGCCATGCCTGTGACTGTCAAGTCGCCCTACTTGCCCTGCTGTCATCCCTGCTCCCACCTCCTCTTTACTTGTGGCAACAGCATCAGCCCTTGCTGTTCTCTGGTGCATGTGCTGTGTTGAATCCCTGGGATGTTTTATTTGACACCCTGTTAATCAGCTGAGTTGAACCTCTCTGCCTACTTTGGGGTCTGCTAAAGCAGGCTCTAGGTGCTGTTGTCTGTACTGACTTAAGGGGAATTTCCGTGCCCTTCTGAAGCTTCAGCTGGAGATATTAAGTCCTCAGGCATTTTTAATGGGAGTGGAAACTTGTTATGGGCTACTGAAAGAGCCTACAGTGCTGGCTGACCAGGAAGTTATTCCAGGTTATCCACAAAAGTGGGCAGGCAAGATCAAATGTAGGAAATGACTGAAAGGTGACAAACAGCAGAAGCTTAGAAGCAACTCCCTTAGAGTAAACGGAACATTTTTGAGATGCCTTTAAAATTAATTACAATCTTTTGTTCTCTTGCAACACGTCTAGGAGATATGCTGAAACTTTACGTAAATGATAGGCAGAATCAACTTTTTCTTTGGGTCAAGGAATCTTTTTCCCTACTTATCTGAAATGTGCACAGTAATAAAATGTGGGATTAATGTGCGTTAATGAAACTTCAAGCATACATATTTATGCATGGATTTTAGCATAATGATATACAAAAGAAAATTTCCAGTGAAATAATAATAATAAAAAAAAATCAGCTAATCTTTGCATTGTTTTTCTTTCCTTTTTGCTTTTCTTCTTTCTTACTTTTTTTTCCTGTAACTCAGGGCACTTATCCAGCTATTATTTAAGCCTCATGCCTATTAAAGTCATTGAGGCTACTCATATGAATAAAATTAAGTGAATACCTAAGTACTCTTCAGGACTGAGTTTTCTGTAGCAGACTCCCAATAGGCATGCACATTTGTTTTGATTCCGAGCATCTGCTCTACTTGGCCACAGCATCACCCATAGCATTTGTGGGAAAGGTATTTCCTTTGCTAAAACTCTTGAGGATAAGTAATACTTTTTGAAAGCCAGAGAATCTGTTTTGGTTTTGACAGCTGAATGGGTATCCAAATATCTCTTGAATGGCCATCCATGTGGAGCTTGCCTGGTTAAGAGCAGTGGGTTTAATGAAGCTTAAAACACAGGGCAGGCATGATTGAGGCAGTAATGTACATCTGCTTTACCATGAATTGCAGCCTCCCCAAGCATCCAAGAGATTGAAGGGATGGGATAAAAATGCCTGGAGTTTCCTGAATACTAACCTTATAGGAAAATGGCAAGGTGATAATGTCAAAATCCCATCATCCTTTTTAGGGTCTGAAACCAAACACTACCCTCTTCTCTTTCCATACTGGGAGTTGTGGACGCCTCCAAATGCTGTTCTGTTACAGGTCCTAAAGATTCTGTCCTGCTTTGTACACCTGTACCCCATGTCCTGTGGGGTATGTTTTGAACTCTCCTGTGCCTTTTTGGATACTATAAAGGTATGAAGAAGAAGCCCAGAAGGAGTGTGCAATGTGAAAAATGTTGTGCGATGTTGAAAACCCAATTAAATCAAGCAGGACCACCAAACCATAGATTTCTAGATAAGTCTGCCCTGTAAAGCATCAAAGGGAGGGGAAGAAAGCAGAGGATATGAACTGGAGGTGGGCACTTGTGATGAATGGTGCAATGGACAGGTAAAAATCAAAGTAAAATTTGGTTAGGGCTTGGCAATTCCCAGTTCCTCAGTTACGTAAATACCTTGATCTACATGCAGAGAAAGATAATCACATAGAAAGATAGCTGCTATTCACCAGTGGTTATTTTTTTGTTGGGCTAATTAAATTTTTTAAAAAGTTGAAGTTATCCAGTCAGGAAACAGTGTCAAGTGATGTAAGTGCCCTTCAAATCCTGTGAGAAAAGCATTGCAAGTAATGAAGGAGCTGCATCAGCTCCCTCCATCTTGGGGGTCTTTTTTCAGAGAGGTGACTTAGAGAATATTCGCTAATAATGGATATGTTTGCAGGAATCAGGGCTCCTTTGCCTGCTGTTAGGAATGATGCTCATGAAACACAAGAGTGATTAAGTCACAAGGATCCTGTTTTCAGTTTGTGGTCAAAGTTGTCTCCCATGAACTCTTCAAGTGAAGGTGATTTACCAGATGAGTCCAAAAAATAATTCTGAAAACTACTGGAAGGTTTTTCAAGAGTGTTGCTTTGCATTTTATCCAAAGCTCTTTTCAGAAGGCAGGAAAGTACAGTGATAGACTTAGCTGTGCTGTTACACTGAGGCTGTCAGGGTTTAAGCACTGCTGTAATGTATCATGAGGAACACTGTACCACTTGCATTGGATATGTGTCAAAGCTCTTTCTTTCTCTCTCTCTCCTTTTTTTTTCTCTTGAGCTGCAGAAGACAGGAGCATTTGTAAGCCATGAGGCACAAAAGACAAAACAAAAGCATTTTTATTACTATAATTGAGAATTTGGAAGAGGGGAGTTAAGTGCTTGTACCTAATTGTACTGCAATTACCCTGTTTAATCCAGAAACAGGCTTCTTTCAAGCCTCATCACTATACCTGTGTAGAAGAATCTCATTTCGCCACTTACAAAGGCTTGTCACTTTGGATATTAAGCACAATAAAACTTCTCATTTTCTCTGCCTCAATTTTCCATAGGGATCATTAGAAAGATAAAGACAGACAATGCAGAATGTGACCTCATTAATGACATTGTACCAGGAATGAATGGGATTCAATGTCTGCAATATTTACAAACAAGTAAGAAACAAGTTATTAGTGTCTGACAGTTTACTTTACCTTCATTGCTCATACATTCATTGCTACTGGTGAAAGCAAACTCTTCATGGGTTTCTCTTCTTAAAATCCTAGCAGAGTGAAGTGCTGCTATCCCTGATTTATAGATGGAGAAATGACATTGAGAAGGATTATGTCTGGTCTTTTGATGATAATGCCTTCTATTTAAGTCAGCAGAAACAAGGAGCCCATGTTGCTTTGTGGGTCTGAGCCCAAAGTCGTGTACAAACTGAGTTCCAAGGAAGTCCTTTAATGATGAATCAGACCCTCCTAGGTATTACTTACACAAGATCTGATTTTGTTTTCACTCTGTCTGAACAACACAACCCTCCTTCTACCTCCTCGTCTTATATCTATTTAGGAGTACCTGATATGATCTCTCCTTTTATTCCTTACTTCTGCATGTGAAGAATCTAACCATTCATGGTTCCACTGATGCCCTAGTCATGTGCTATCACCCTCCTCCCCCAGGCTGTGCAATGCCCTCAGTCACCCCCCCGGAGGCTGCTCCAAGGGACTTTGAAATATTTTGCTCTCTGCATCACAGTACAGATTGCTGTCTGTCTCTCATTTCTAATGGTTCAAATTATTGTGGTCTCTCAAGATCATGGAGAAACTTGAGGTATAAATAGGGTTTTCTGCTACTCTACTTAAATGGTTTAAACCTTTTCTCTTTGTGCATAGTCTTCTTGTTAGATAATGCTCTGCTTGAGCCTGATGGGATAAACTGTGGTGTTCCTCAGCACTCTATTCTGGCTCCTCTGCTCTTTAGCATTTATGTGCTGGGATCCCACTTCCCTGTCTTATGAAAGTTTGATACCACCTAAGTGCTCCTCCCAGCTCAGAAGGCAGTTGGGTCCTTTGTGGTTTTGCTGTGCTGGTATATCCAGGCAGTGTCCTCTTTACAGCTCTTTGATGAATGCTGGACATTTGAGGCTGAACGTTTGAAAACTGGCTCAAGATCAAATAAAATTGATTCCATAAAATGGGGATTTTATCAATAGAAAAAACTCTGGTTGTCCGTTGGTAATTTCTCCATTTTAACGATAATTCGGTTCATCACTTCAATGATAATACGAAACCCTGCCATTTTATAATGTCCTGTTTCCCAAAGGATAGGAAAGCACTTCATAAACTCAGTCTAATCTAATCCATGTCTTCCCACAAGAATGAACTGCAGACTCCTTTGTAGTGGAACGAAGTGGATGTCTAAGAACAGAGAAAATGCTACTGAGGAATTTGGGATGGGAACTCTATACAGGCAAATAAAGAATTACCATTTGCTCATTGCTGCCTTTTGATGGGAAGCGGGAGGCAAAGTCACTTGGAGAAGCAGCTGAGGTTTGGTCGCTGTTGGTGATGACAACACACGTACTGCAGGAGCAAGGGAGAGGACAGTGAAATCTGGGAGGAGGAGAGGCGACAGGAGGTAAAGCTAATACCCTGAAGCAGCAGGAGGTAGGGACTAATCATGTGAAATGCCAAATATTGCCAGTTTTCTGAAGTGAATCTTGCATACAGCAAAATACGCTGGACTAGAGTAATTGGGAAAAATTAATTGGAACATCCGTTCTCCGTTTTTAAAACAAAGTCTGTTTTTGTTCAAATTGACTCCAATCTGGTAATTTCCCTCTTCACCCTCTTTCCTGGGGGAAAGGTAAACTGCTGTCATTTTACCTTCTTTTCTCTGATCTTTTGCACTGCCAGATGCTAACCATACTCAGACTGTCTGTCTCTAACTCACTTTTGTCAATACGCTTTATTTTTACAAAGACCCATAGTTCAGAATTTGGGTAAACAATGATCTCACACTCATGGTTGAATGATAAATCCACAACATGGTTGGATAGAATTTCACTCTGTAGTTTGCAAACAGTTTATTTCCAATCACTGTTCCTTGAAGCTCAAGTTGAATATTGCACATTAGCACTTAATGTGTGTGGCTTTTTCTTGCCATGTGAAAGGGGTTAATGCACCAGTGAATGATGCTCCAAACATATGTTTAGAATGTCATTTAGTGTAGCTATAGTTATCTGCCCAAGCAAATATCAACAAGCAAGATAGCTAATCACTATTCACCTTAATTATTGTAATAACACATCCAATATTCAGGAGCAGTCTGGCAGTACTGTCCATATTTATTTTATTACTGACACAGATTTTTGAAGTTGTGTGATTAATTAATGCTTTTACCAATAGCTTCAGTATGTCTACTGGTGGGAAGGGAAGTTATGACACTGAGTTTTCAATCACTTTTAGGTTCTGGGATAGCCTTATTTTGCTTTTCTTTTTTTTTTTAAACAACAGAAAAGCTTTTTGACTTTTCTAAACACTTCCTTCTCTATTTTGGCATTAGGGAAGAGTCTGCGGTGTGAGCCCCAGAAATCGTTTGGCATCTTTCACACAAAATGGGCAATGAGGAATTTTGGTGTAGGAACAGGAGGTGCAGATGCTTCTGTCCCTCTCAAGGTTGGCTCTAAGGGACAGAGTTCGTGAAGGTGTGGGGCTTCTGATCAGCTTAAAAGGAGCCCTGGATAGTCCAGGCAGTCCTAGGACTATTTTACATTGCACTTGAGATAGCTCATATGCCCATCCATCTCCCAGGTGGTGTAAAACCATTTTTACTCTACCATCAGCTGACAGAGCATACAGCCTGCAGGTCTGCAGCCCAGTGTGTTTTAGGGACAATTAGACAGTTTTGGCTTTTCAGACACACTCTCAGGCCCTCCCTTGATGCTTTCAGGTGGCTGTGTGTGCTGGTAAATGCACCCAGCACTAACCAGTGACTTGGCAGTCAAGTAGAAGAGAACAGATCGTGGTTGTACTATCAGACTTTGTAAGCACTGAAAATAACATCACTCTTTTCAAACAGCTTTCCAGGAGTGCTTCCTGGTTCCTGCTAATGCCTTCACTATGCCCATGAGTTAATGAGCTTGTGAGACCAAGCCAAAATCATGCAAGCAACTAGTGTAACAATTTAAAAGTATAGATTTCATATCACAGGTAATTATTATAGACAGTCATTAAGTACACAGAGACAATGGTCAAGATTTATTAGTATAAATCACTCCATTGCCTCAAATATAATTTGTAACAAGGAACTTGGAGCAAAATAATCTTTTCTGTATTGCCAAGGAGGTGAAACATGCAGGAAACCAAGCTTACTAAAGGATAGTTTGGGTCAAAAGATGGTATTAACACATCAGGAAAATGTACAGAGTGCTGTGGTAAATGTCACAGGGCATGTGGTCATCCTTATCAGCATCCAAGTAAGAGTACGGGTAAAATTAATTTCTAGTACAGACTGCGCCTAACTGAAGAGATTATCAGTGAAATTAGTTTTTGCAAAGAGGGGTTATTTTGTATTAAAGTCTTGTTTTATCGGAAAAGCCGAGCTTTGTGAGATGGCATAGATAAATGCTTTCAGTCTGGACACGTCCTGCAGTGCTGGTTGATGGCCCCACAGGAGGAGAAAGTAAAGTATCAATGCAGAACAGAAAACGGCACTCATTAGTTTGTAATTAATGGCAAGTGAGATAGGATAGCAAATGGAAGTGTGGGAGTACTCAAGGGAATTCTTCTGCAGCTCTTCCAAAAATATAATTTAGGTTTTTATGTTTCTGAATTATAGTGGAGCATTTGCATTGGTTAAATCACCAAATTTACCATCAGGCTGATAATTCATGATAGGCTGTATTGAAAGAATCATTAGGACCCTCAACTAAAATTTGTTACCATTGTGGTTGGACTTGTGTGTAGGAAAAGGCAAGGTCAGCAGAAAGGGAAGAAAAAGCATTTATTTCCTTATTTCATAGATTCATGAGGAGAGTAATATAGTTTTCCCAAGGTCAGGCTGGAAGTCTGTGGAAGTGTTTGAGGGACTCTTTCTCTTTGGAGACTTATTCAGTCCCTTACCTGTAAGAACATCCTTCTCTCCTACACAAAATGTTGAACACCACAACCTGTGTTTTCAGTGTCACATCAAGACACACTGACCCAGTAAAGTGGAAAAAAAAAAAAAGCTGCCTTAGAATGATTGAAGCTGAACATTATCTTTGTCTTGATCAAGGACGAAATGTAAATCTTCAGTGAAGGTGTGAATTCTTAGCAACAAACACAGTGAGAAAAACATTCAGGAGATAAATGGAATTTATCTGACAGTGTAAGTTCAAACTAAAATCTTAAGTAATGCAGTGAACAATGTTTAACAAGATTTCAGTGACTCCTGGTGCCTTTATAATCTGCCTAGCCTTTTGAAAATGTTTCCTTTATAAATGTTTATCCCAGCTGTCTAGTGAGATTAAGAGCTTTTCTCCTTGAGTGCCATGTTCGCCAACAATTTGGGATTTTTTTGCATTGGCAGTTCCTCTGGCATCAAAGTGTGGTCACTGCCCCAAGCTGTCATCTTCAAGGGGTCATACAGTTAATTCCCACAGGAACAGCTCGGTCTTATCTCTTCATTTTGGGAGAGCTAAATCTTAATGCCGATGAAAGCGCGCATTTGGTCAGTGGTCAGTCAGGTCTGCTGCCCTTTACAGTTTGTTCACACATTGTGTTTGAGTCTTGACCTATAGAGCTGGTGGCATTGCATGAGGTGCTTTCTGAGAAGCCTCACAGCATCCACGGCTACTGCACAGGCTGGCAGATGTGTTGCAATCTGGAGGGAACCTGTGTCCTTCTGGACTGGCAGGTGGACCCCTGAAATGCCTGTAGTAGCATAAGATGTTTGTATCTGAGTGGCCCAGGGGCTGGGCATTTCAAGGTCTGTTTAGACTTCCCTGACTGCACTAAGTAGCAGCATGATTCAGTTATGTAACCAGGACATGTAATGACACACGGAGAGACCATGGTATGCCCTGACTCTTTTCCAACTGATTCTTCTGAAAAAGGGGACTCTTGAAGGTCATGTGTGAAGCAAAATCAGGATTTTACCCTAACACTGGATACTTTCAAGATTTGGTTGGATGGGGTGCTGGGCCATCTTGTTTAGACCGTGCTTTTGCCAAGAAAGGTTGAATCAGACGATCTTTGAGGTGCCTTTCAACCTGGCATTCTATGATTCAGAGTCAATTCTGAAATTGACTTTTTACAAACTACTGTGGTGAGACTCAAAAGTTGGATTTAAACACAGAATTTCATCACCTGCACAGGACACTGGAATCGAGTGTCTCCAAGATTCAGGCTCAGCTAATTGTCAATTGTCCTTCCCTACTGTGGATGGACAGCTACTATTCAAGAATAAAATACTGTATACCAGAGTTCCGTGTAATCACTGGAAGATCAAATCGTAATCAGAAATATAATCAAAAAATTGTTTGGGTTAGAATTAATCTTTTCAAAACCATGTGGTTGAACCCTCCTGCCATGGCCAGGGACACCTTCTACTAGACCAGGTTGCTCAGAGTCCTGTCCAACCTGGCTTTGAATACTTCCAGGGATGGAGCATCCACAGTTTCTCCGGGCAACCTGTGCCAGTGCCTCGCCATCCTCAGCACAGAAAACGTCTTCCTTGTGTCCTGTCTAAATCTACTGTCTTTTTAATGTTGAGGTTAAGCTTTTCTTGTCCATGACTGGATGGATCTCTCTCTGAAGCAAATCCTTGGCTCAGGTGTGAGGTATTGGATCAGGTGCTGAACTTGTGAGTTAAACTGATATAGAGTCTCTTAAGTGGAATGTTGAATTAGATTATTGCAATCATTGCTCTGCTCTAGCTTTGATAGTTATTCAAGGGCAAGATCAATGCTCATATAGAGATTTTTAGCATTGCAGGTGGAAATTTGCCATGTAAATGCAAAATGAAATAAATTTTAATCATGTGCTTATGCAAAGACAGACACTCAAATGTCAAGGCTTGATATTAGCAGGGCGGACAGGAAGGCTGCCTATAAGTATCATAGCAAAAATTGAATTTTAGCCCCCAACCACAAGAGTCAAAAAAAGACTTTGACAAAGCCAACAGCTTGGTAACTTGGAGCATAAATTGATTTATGACCTATATAAGAAGGGGATTCACTGGGGCAGGTTATCACATCAAAACTATTAAAAGATTTATTTTTCCTCCAAAATTGGTGATGCTGTTTACTGTCATTGGGGAGCCAGGATTAGATGGACCTCTAACTAGATCAGGACAGTAATTCTTCTATCAGGTATTCAAGACATAGAAATTTTCCTTAGGCTTTGGACAGAATTTAACTCCTTAAGTTGAAAATATACTTGTTCTGTGTTATGAGTTAGAAATTGACTGCTACCTTCAGATATAAGACACTGGGACATTAATCAATTCTACTTTGCCAATGGCATTTACAGGGTTAATGTTTTCTGAATACTGCGCCTGGTAAATTACTGCTCCTACACTCAGCTCAAACTCAATTTCATTCCTTCAAGGTTTCAGTAATCATATCACCAGGCAATAGCTGAGTTGAAGTTTCCTTTAAATCTGGAATTGTATAGTTGAACTTTTGAACTGAAGTCCACCCATCACTTTCTAGCCACACTCCGTGGTGAGACAGATATTTTTCTTTAGTTTGATGATAGCTGATTACTAAATTCTTGGCTTCTTCTTTACTTTTAATGCACCACACGTTACATTTGTTTGTGATTTTACCTCAATCACAGTAAGCTATTATCCTTGGTACTACTCCTTGCATTTACAACCCACCTTTCACTGCAGGCTTTCTAAGCACTTGAGAAACATTAGGCTCAATAAGAGGTCTATAATGAAGATAAACAATCACATTGTTATATGTCTGCAGCAGAGACTGTAATTTTCCATATCTTACCAAAGCACCATGGAATGCTGAGATGGTTGGCCTCCAGGCACTATTTCTCTGGACACTATTGCTGTATAAGAAACAATAATATTCCAACATAAAATAGATGAGGAAACTGAGGCACTGGGAGCCACCACAGAAATTTTCAAAATCTGGACCTTCACAAATTTCTAAGGATTAAAATCAACACACGTAAGGCGACAGAGCAGGGTTTGACATCCTGTATAGATACACTTTCTCTACTCCCATAGTAGTGTAAAATAAGAAGGGCCTCTCTTAGCCTAAGACAATATATTACTCTTAAACTATCTCTGCAACCATTTTGTATCTGTTGTCTCATTTTTATTTTAGTTCATCAATTTCCCTTGCCTGTCCTTAGGAAGAATAGACACCCCTGGAAGAGGAATAAACTATTTGTCACAGGTACTTTATATTAAACCCTGTTTTTGATTTCCAGTCCTGTTAGGCACTGTGCTTAAGAAGAGATGTTTTTCTATCTAGATAGACCATAAAGATGTCCACTTACACAAGTAGGTTCAGATCTACAAGTAGGGAGCAGAAGGAAGGTTGCCTGACTCACATTCTAGAGCCCAGCCTGGTCCATGTAGTTACTCACACAGACCAGTATCA
Source organism: Falcunculus frontatus (assembly GCA_013398115.1). NCBI lineage: Eukaryota > Metazoa > Chordata > Aves > Passeriformes > Falcunculus > Falcunculus frontatus. The sequence goes on from VZRV01002112.1 coordinate 1,891,304, forward strand.
GAAAGTCTTCCTCATGCTGCTTTGCAAATGCATTTCACTCTCAAGGAAGAACAAACACAGAGGTCAGAGGGAATTGGGGGTTAGGATCCAGGTATAATCTCTGGCTGAGGGGATCAGTGCTAATAAGTAATGCACTTTTTGTTGGTTATAAAAATATTCTGAGCTTATTTGTTTCCAAGCCTTTTCAAAAGACATCTTCAGCTTGGTTTGCTTCGTTTTTCTCCTGGGTTATACCTGATACAGCACACAGAGCACAGGAGAGAGCTGAAAAATGTTGATGATTTCAGCTTCTGATTGGGGTCCTTTTTTAACACTGCCTGAACTACCATTTATCCAAAAATGGTTCTTTACAACACAGCAATTATTGAAAAGCTTCATCCACAAAGGTTTTGCACATACATAAGGGAGCATGATCAGTAGCCAGGTCACTTGTGAAGTGAGGGAAGCTATTAATTACAGGGCAGAGAGATGACTCTGGAAGTAGTGCCTTTGTATGTGCAGTTGTAGTCACAGAGTCCAGCTACAAATAAGCATGGAATAAATGGAATAATAAATGGAATGCCAGGGTAAAGGAAGCTACAGGCTCCTTAGAGGGAAAAACATTCAAAACCAGCAGCAGAAGTGTTGGCTCATCAACATGATGCTGCAAATTGTTAGCAACACTTTCCCTACTTTCATATTTGGATCTACAGCTGTCTTGTCTTACCATCTTTAAGAAAATACACTCATTGTATGGGACTCAGTGAGATTGGTGAGCTCCAGCCAGCCTCCTCTGACTTAGTCACTGGTTTGATGATGATGGTGTCTCTTAGATGAGCATTTTCTTTTGCTTCTTTACTTGAATTTACTTGAGTCAGATGGAGACCATGAAGTCATCTAAATGAAGAGGAACTCAGCTGATTTCCCTGTGATGCTTGCTTTGAATTTATACACGTGCACTTAAAACTGTTACCTGGCTTCCTGCTGACTTTGGGGACAGCAGGTGATAAGAAATAAAAAAAAACAAACAAGAAAATCAACCAAAACCAAAACAAAACCCCCCACCACTACCTAAGGAATGCAGCAGGCCATATTTTATTAGCCTTTTTAGGTCTCTAATATTTTTTGGGTAGTATTTTAAAACGTGATCTCTTAAGAAGGGACCTAATTTGTCTACCCATGTCTTTTAAGAAACCTCTCAGTGCTTTTCTTGTGGTCAGTGGAGAGAATGAGAATGCAGAGCACAACTGAACACATTTTCAGTCTCTCTTGGGAAAAGAACATTCTCAGCTTTTGGTCTTTGTGCCATTTGTTTGTGTGTAGCACAACATAAAAAGAGCCTTGTTCTGCTTGGAGTCCTTACATACTTCTCTAGAAGGAGTAGCTAATCCCAATGATTTGTCGCAAACCATGTGTGCACCCATTTAAATATTTGGGTGTGCGAATAAACTGTGGCGCCCTACTAAGGTTTCAGAAATGGGCTTGGTTGTCCTTAGACAATGCAGCCTTTGGGAAATATTGCTCCATTGGAGCATCATCCTGACACTCCAACAGCTTTAAAAAAATCTTCTTAACTTTCTCATTATTATTAAATAGCACACTTTCCTCCCTTGGTCAGGGAATAGCCCTCTACATCTGACTCCATCACCTTTCCGACTTCTGCACTACTGAAGGGCAGAATGGCGAGTTAACCATCTGTATTGGGAATTTTTCTTGCAATTCATTGTGTCCATATTCTGTTCTTTTCTGAATATAAATGCCATAGAATATCTGGGTCAATGATGACTAAAGTTCTTTTGCTCACATCTTTAATTGACTAAACTTAAAACAGGCCCTTTTATGAACTTCTTTGGGCTATATTGACAGCAATTTCTTTTAAAGAAAATGTCAGGGAATCTTACTTTCAGGACTGAAAACACTTTATGTCTTATATATGTCTCAAACCATTTTACTCGAATGGGGCTTGAAATGCACACACTGCTCAAAATTTGAATGTTTGGATCTGATCTCCACTTTGTTCCTCCTTGTCAGTGTTTTTAAACTTTTGAAAGAAGAAAAATTTTATGCTCTCTCTCTGGTACCATTTGAATTCATTTATAGACTGCTAGGATCTCACAGAGATTTACAATACTAATTAATTAACTTTCACATTTCCCTTGGGTTGTTGGTAAAGATTATTATCGCCATCTTACAGGGGTCACCAGTGCTCTCCTCTTATTCAACCTTGTGTAAATCAGCAATACCACCACTAAAATCAATAGCTTTATACTGCAGTAGAATTGATATGAGTCAGGGAGGAATCTGGTCCAGAAAATGTACAGTCTGAGCTTAAATGTGCTTAGTTATGTGTTTCTTTCATGGGACTTCAGTACCTCACAGGAACCTACAAGAAAAATGGAGAAAAACTATTTACAAGAGCATGACAGGACAAGGGGAATGGATTCAGACTGAAAGAGGGCAGGTTTAGATTTGATATTAGAAAGCAATTCTTTACTGTGAGAGTGATGGAGCACTGGAACAGGTTGCCCAGAGAAGTTGTGGATTGTTCCATTGCTGGAAGTGTTCAAGGCCAGGTTGGATGGGGCTCTGAGCAACCTGGTCTAGTGGAAGGTGTCCCTGCCCATGGCAAGGGGGTTGGAACTGGATGATCTTTAAGGTGCCTTCCACCCACTCATTCTATGATTCTATGACACTGAGATATGAATATAGCGGAGGCCTTCGTGGGGGCTGTGTTGAATGGGGCCTATCAAAGTCTGGAAGAACCCATATTATTGGGGACTGAGGGACAGCCAGGTCCTGCAACATTCCTTGGGAACAGAGGCACGCTTAGCAGTTGCACGTAGCAAAGATGCTCCAACCAGCTGCCAGCACACAGCTTTGGTACCTGCAAGCCTTCTAAAGGGTCCGTGAGCTGGGATATGAGATCCACAAGGCTGAATACAGAGACATAGAAGTGAAGCTGGCAGAGGGATTTTGTAGAAGCTTGGTCCCCCTCCAGGATTTCAGTGCTGTTCGTGCAGATGAGTTCTGGGTGTGATCAGCCGGTGCCTACTCATAGTGATGGTGTGATTCACAGCCAGAGCAAATACAGCTTTTAGAACAGATGCCACCCTTTCCATTCATAACAGAGTACTTTGGCAGGCTCTGCCCTGGGATGAGAAGCACCTTCTCCGTGCCTGCAAGAAACAACAGTGTTGGCAAGGCATGTTTCTAACGGCTTTGTTAGTTTGGGAACAGACTAGTCAGTACTTTTCAGATCTAAGTCCAAAATAACTTCTCCAAGGTCAGACAGCAGAACAAGAAATAAATATCTGCTCCCATATGTTGGCTCTTGCTTTTGGATTCTTTCCCTAAGTCTTTCACTTAATGTGCTTGGTCTTGAACTGTGCCTGGTGGTGGTTTGTTTCTGGACTCTCCACAGCAGCTGTATTTATGGTGGCTCCACAGGCACCTCTTGATCTGCCTCTCCCAGGGGAATTGTCTATCAGCAATTTTTATGTGCTTCTTGATTTAGAATATGCATTACAAACTTTGTGAGCACTCTCTGGACAAAGACTTGTTTATGGTGCTCACGTCATTTTTAGTTCAGAGTGTTTATGAGCCCGAGTCTCCCCGTCGCTATATTACTTTGGAATAACATAGATCTTTTTCTCCTGTGTTATAGCATTTTCCTAGCCATGCAGGAGACATACCAACTATCTGAGTCTTAACAATTTTTTCATTAAGATATTTTGCACCTTTTTTCACTAACTCTGGCAAGTACAATAAGGCAATTCCTTTGATTTACATGCTGGACGTGCATCTGGACATTTTATCTACTCCTTCCATTAAATTACTATTGCTTTTGCCAGATTATATTGGTGCTATCTCTGACTGCTTGAAAGATAAGGCTGGCAAATAAGATTAAAAATAAACACTATTATTTTTAAAAGCCCTTTGTGCATACATAGTTTTTGAAATCTTGGTACATTTAAGCCCTCTTTTTCTTCAAAGAATTCCATCTAAGTCATATTATCATTATTACTTGAACTTTACTGAGGGCCATTCTTTCAGTTGGTGGTCCCATGATGCGAGGTGCTTTATGAAGAAAGGAGAAAAGACATCTTGAATAGACAGAGGATGTATTTTGATCCTTGTTTTTCAGATGGGAAATTGAGTTAGGGATGTTCCCCAGATTGCCAGGGGACCTGAGGCAAGATAGAAATTGAGAGTGTTCTTGAGTCCCAGTCTAATACCTCAACCATTTGACCAGGCTCCCAGTTGGGAACGCGAGATAAGGCCGTTGGTGGGCCTTGTGCAGGATACATCCTTGCAGTTGGCATAGCAGATGCTGCCACTTGTTTTATTGATGTACACAACTGGAAGGAATGAGGTGTAGTAACATTTTCTCCTTCTTTCTCTCTACGGCTGCTGTTTCTCTGCTGTCTCACCTTTGGCTTTGTCAGCTGTCCTGCCTTTCTTATTGCTTATCCACACAGTCCGTGGGTCTCCTTGTAATCTTTCCTTCTTGCTTCCTCGTAGAGGGATACATCTTACAATCCTTACCCCACTGTACCTTTGTGATCCTGGAATTCTGTACTACAATAAATACCTAGGCAAAAAATATGATTTCTCTCTCACTATTTCATAATCAGCAGCACTACTCTCTTTTTTCATCACTGACATTTTGATCCCTTTTTAGACAGCTCCTCTATCTGTTGCCTTAATCTCTTGTTGCTTGCTCTTTCTACTTTCTTCTGCTCTTAATATTTCTGCTCACAGTTTACTCTGTCCGAGGGGAAACTGAGTTAAGGTGACATCAGTCACTGCTACAGAGCCTGAAGGAGGAATAGCAGCAGGGAGGATTGTACTGAAATGCACCATTTCAGTGGGAAAAGGCAGTTCCCAATGCAGCAGGAGCAATGCAGGAACCTGCTTCTAAGGGCAGTTGCTCTAGGATACAGTGAGCATCCCATAGCTTTTGAGGTGGCTTAAAGGTTGTCTTCCTATTGTATTTTACGCACTGACACTCTCTTAATTAATTTTCCAATTTTCCAATCTTCCTTACTATTCTCACTTAAGCATGCCAACAAAGCTACTTTCCTGCACAGTGAAAACCTCAGGCAAACCAATTCTCTGAAGTTCAAAGGATAAAATGATGACTCTCCTGGTCTGGCCAAAATAATTTTGGACAGTGCCCAGCACCACAGTGTCATAATCTGTCCTTTTGGCTCCCGAGCAGTAGGTCTGTTGCTCATTTCATCTGACTTTTATGCATCTAAAGACTGGCCAGTGAAGTATGACCTAGGCTTCCTTTGAGCGACAAGGCAAGTCCTCTTATCTGCTTTGGAAGCCTGTGTGCTCTTGGGATAAATCATTATCTGGGACCTTCGCATTTTGTTTTATATTGATGGATTCAGGTTCTGTGACTTCTTGGGTGATCATGCCAGACACAGACTTTCAGAAGTCTGTGATGTGCAAGGTATCAAGGTAGAGCAGGATCTAGAGCAGTAACAATTACAACAAAAATGGTGATGCTATGTTAGGGATTGGAATAATTTGAAATTAGAAGGACCAGCCCCTCAGTAAAAATAATAGGAAAAAAAAGAAAGGAAAACAAAACAAAGTAAAACAAACACAAAATGTGGATCAGAGCCTGGGGGAGGGGGGACAATAATGTCACTGTGCAGTGAAACCGTTCAGTGTAAATGGTCAGGGTTCGATAGTGCTCTGCTCACCAAATCCCCTCTAAGTGTTAAAAGGTGCTGTTTTGGATAAATCATTTAGCTGATGAGGCTTCTGGGTGCATCACTAATGCTGTGTCCTGTGTGGTTCATGGAAAGCTAAACCCATACTAAGGCCTAGGAGTGAAGTGAACTATTGTGTAATTGAAAATTTTTATGTTATTTACAAAATATGGCAAAATCGAGAGAAGGTTTTACAGTGCATATTAAGCTGTCTGGTGAAAAGAATGGCACTGCTAAAGCTGTGGTTGAAACAGCTGCTACTCTGGAAAAAAAGCAAGGAAGAATGAGAAGACTGGAGCAGGTCAGGCTGCTAACAGAGTGCTCCTAACAACCCCCTGCCCAAGCACACTCTGCAAGCTGCGGAAGCTTTATTGCTGCTTCAGAGCAACAAAGAAACCTATCTGGAAATAAGAGAAGGAAGAGAGTGCAGCAACAAATCTTCCAACAAGATGAAAATTTGAGGGGGGATGTAAGCAGAGACACCGGGACAGCCTAGAAGGAACTTTCAAAGATTTCTTTGCATAACGTCACTTCCAAATTTGCCAAGAGCTTTATATTCTGCTTTCTGAGAATAAATAACAAACTAGACCTATACTAGTTATCCCAAAAGCTCCAGATCCTCAAGGCTAGCTGTCCTTCAGACCTAATGTCAAAGTTTGGACACATCCATACCATTCTTGGGAATTTATCTCATTCCCAGAATAGGAAGGCTGGCTGCACAGAGCCTGAGCTCCTTAGGGAGCAGTAGCTGAGCATGCCAGTGATCTCACAAACGATTTAACATCACAGATAGCCTGGCTCTGGCTCCCATGCACAGCTGAATTGCAAGGTGTAGCAAAAGTGATCCCACTGGACTTACTGGAAAAGCAAATCCAAGTGGACAAGCAGCATCTTCCTTGAAGTATTAAATTGAAATATATAGTGGTGTCGGGGCAGCTCTTGGAGCATCTGAAGACCATGATGACTTTAAGAGACGCAAGAATAGCTCCTGTAAAGCAGAAGGATCAGTGAGGCCAATGCTGCCAAGTACTGCCTTGGAATGTATTTCTCACTGCCAAAAGAGGGACCACCTTGTAGGAAACAGGCTGAAGTTTCAGATGACCACAAACTATCATCTGGTTCTAGGCAAATCCCAGATTTATTTGTGCAAAGGAGCAAAGAGGAACACAGAAAGGACAATAAGGCAGAGTCAAAGCCACCCTGGAATATAATAACACCAGGGACCTGGAAAAAAAAAGAAAGAAAAGGAAAAAAGAAAAGTAGTGGGCAGAACCCAGCAAAGTGTTTAGACACCAGTATTGTTACGGGAAATGGTATGTTGTGTGCTAGTTTTCGGAAAAAACCCAGCCCAAAACATGAATGCATAAATGGTATGTGATTCACCATCAATTTTGCTCTTGAGGGATCAGCCCATGTGCCTTGAGATGTGAACTGCTTGAATACAAAATAATATTTTCAGTTCTCTTGATGCAAGGCCTTGACAGAATGTAGTTCCTTCTGTTCCTGGCGTGATCAAAGGGAGAACTGAATGAAATGATGTGGCAACTGATAATTATAATTAATGATATACCAGGTCTTGGCAATTTTTTTTTTTTTTTGCTAGTCTTAGAGAATGTACTTCCTAAAATTCATGTCTTGCATCACCGTCACAGAAATTATGCGCTCCCTAAACACTCCCTGAAATTTTATGTGGTGTGATCACATCCTATTCTCAGCAAAACCATCTGAGCTTTATCAAGCGATGGATGCTGGATGTGCAAGGAGAAGCAAAGATTTCTGTCTTTACAGCAAATATCCCCATTGGTCCCAGAGCTGAGTGTTCTGCAGACTTGGACAGTGGACAGACGGACCAGAAGAGAAGAGAGGAGATGACACATGGCGTAGGAGTACATACCTGGCAAGTCAGGGCTGTTCAAAGTTAAATCCATGTCTTTTTAATTTTGTATGATGCAGTAGATCTCCACATCTTGGCAAATGGAAGGTGGGAAATTGAGCCTCAGAGCTGCATGCTGAAAAGCAGATTTAGTAATAATAATGAAAGAAAAATTGATCCACTTGTGTTGCAAGATTTGGTGGTTTATGTATGTTCAGAGATTTAAGGATATAAATGTTGAACATTGTTGTTATTTAACAATGAATTCCAACAGGTTTAATAAAACATTTGCTTGTCAGTTTATGACAAAATTGCTTTTAATAATGTGCTGTGAAAAGCCTTGTGTTTCAGGGATATATAATATTTTAGTGTTGTTACGTTTGGAAAACTCAGCATAAACTTGTCTTTAAATAACTGCATTTCCAGTCTGGCCTCTGTTCTCAATGAGGAAAAATGTCTCTGTCAATTTTGAAGAAATTATGAGACAAGGAATCATGAGAAATTGAAGAAGCTCCTAACAAGCTGCATTGGATGAACTGGCTGGATACATTATTTAGCCTTTGCTTTCTCTGAGCACAGGTGTATAAAGAAATATGTTCACTTTTAGCTACATTCAATATGTAATAAAAAAAGAATTTGTTTTTGAGTTGCCGGAATGAAAAATGCATCTTTCACTGTTAAAGGACAAACATATTTTCCTACTGTAGTCTAACTCAAATACAATTCATCTACCTGCCTACCCTGCAGTGGATCACCCTTGTGCTCAGTCAAAGCAGTGAGAAAATGAAGCCTGATAGGAATGGGATTTTTTAAAAGTTATGAAGAATAAAATAGAGATCAGCGGAGCCTTAACTTTGTGGTTAAGACATTGGTGTGAAAGTTGGGAAATTTCTCTTCAGGTCTAAGCCTGGTTACCTCAGGCAAGTGAATTAATCTTTCTTTGCTTTGGTTTCCCATCCCCAGCATCCCTCTTTCCTCACTCTTTGGATATTTTCTATATTTAGGCTGAGGTCAGGTTATTTCTTTTTGTTAAGCATTTGTATACCGAGGAGTTATGTCTGTCTTATCAGTGCTATTTTAATATGCCTCAAATAATTGTGATAAGAGGAAGAAAAGTGTAATTCTGCTGCAAACATTCATTTTGGACTGCGGTTCGTGCTGTTGTTTCCTTGGCAGAGGAGCCCCCCGCCTGAAGGTAACTGGGATTTCAGTTTTGTTGGCTCGTCAGGGAAGTGTATCACAAGCTTCTGAAAAACAGGGCTTAAAACTTTCTAAGCCAGGTGCTTTCCATTTCTGCAGACCTGCACTTTTGCAGGTGTCACAAGCCTTGCAGCTCTTTACAGACTGCGGTGGGATTGGATGTGCTCTGCATTATTGGATGTGCTCTGCACTGAGCTCCATACCTGCTTAAAATCACTGAGAAACAGCAAGATCCTTCTGACAGTTTTATTCTGGGAAGAACTCCAAGAATGGATAGCATGACTTTTGGGATGTATTTTTCCTCTGGCTCCCCAAGTGTTTTAAGGAACAAAGATGACCAAGGAGAAAAGTTACATTCTATGTGCACCACCTTCAATAAGTGCCACAGGTTTTACCTCAAGAGTTCAATGCTGCAAAATGATTTGACTTTACAACGGAAATAGCACTTTTGGGAAAAAAATCACCAAAGTCTGTTTTGATCCTGTAGTAAATCTCAGTAGTTTGGGGACAAATAGTTAGCTTCTTGACTTTTCCATGGCTCATCGTCGTTAGTAAAATTAAATCAATAAAATCTGACTAATTTATTGAATAAAGAAATACACAAGTGCTCTTTAATAAAGCACAAATCTAGTTCTGAAATGAATGAAGAGGATTCCATTGACTTCAGTGATATTAAACTTAATTATAAGATTACTTTTCATGTGTCTAAAAGGTATATAAATTTCTTTGTTAAAAATGAAATTGTAGGAAGAGATCCTATATGAGGCCTAACTTTATTTACTGTAAAAGCTGCATGTTCACTGTTGAATTAACATATAAAAGCTGTGCCATATTTTAAAGTCTTTCCACTAGAACCCCTTTGTCAAACCTGCTACAAACTAGCTGCCTGTGTTGCTCACTTTCATCTTTATCCCACCTCTGGTGTTTTTACTACCATTGGTATTTCTGAAATCATTTTGAATAGGCCCTTCATGTCATTCCTCCTCCTCTAAAGGGTGAATTTTGAAGCATTCTTAAGCTTTTTTCAATTCGTGATAACTTAACAGAAATATACCCAAAATTAGCACATCACTTGCTTTCAAATGCCCTTTAAAAAAAGTCTTTTCTGTGGTGCCCTCAAAAAAGGAAATGAAAGTTTGACTTTATTTTCACTAACTACATCTTCATTCACAATGAACGACTTCTGCCTTATCATTTTCCTATGTCCTTCCATCAGAGAGCACCCACCTGCTGTCTCCTGTTTTATATTCTGATTATAACCTTTTTAACACAGGAACTATTGCTTTCTCACTTCTTTTAAATTATCTGGTACAATTTTCTTCTTGTCTGCAATGAAGACTCAAGTGTTATGGAAAGAAAATATAGTTATTAAGATGGTTTAAACTTAAAAATAAAATCATGGTTAGGTAGGTGTCTATTTTGTGTCTGTTTCAAATTTGGCTTTGGATCAAACAGGTTATTATTACATGTCAACTTACTGAGAGGATATTGAAAAAAGTCTCTAAACTCCTCTTATTTAGGAGACTTGCAGTCTGATAGAAATTTCCAGGTAATTAAGGTGGCTTTGCAAGTACTGGGCTGAGTCATCAACATTCCTAAAATAGTTGACATTACTTCTGTCTTTTCTCTTTAGGATTTCTCTAATTCCACTCTTTGAGTGGCTATTCAGAGAGCTTTTATTATAGCTTTTTTCCCCCTCCACAATGGGTGTTTTGTTCACAAGGAAGAAATTGCATAGAGGTACCTAGTGCCATATGAAATGCCCAGGATATCAGTGCTCATCTCCAGCTGATGGTCTGGAAGGGGCCAGGTCTCCCAGAGGTCTTAGTCTTAACCTGAAGTGCCTCATCCAGGACTGGGTGTCTCAGCAATTGAGCCTTGCTTTCAGTGCCCAGTGGCTCTGTTCATGATCTCTGGTTACATTCATGTTCATGTCTGCGGTTGCATTCATGTTCTTGAGCTGTGGTTACATTCAAGTTCATGCAGGCTTACGAAACATCAGCCTTTGTGGTTTTTTGACAGGGTCTGCACTTCATGCTACAAAGTGAAGCCATGAAAATCTTTTATAATTCATAGAGTCACAGAAATATTAGGGTTGGAAAAGACCTCTAAGATCGCCAAGTCCAACTGTCAACCACCGTAATGTTCACCACTAAACCATGTCCTCAAGTGACATATCCACGCATTTTTGAACACTTCCGGCGGTGGTGACTCCACTACTCACCTTGGCAGCCTGTTCCAGTGCTTGACAACCCTTTCCATGAAGAAATTTTTCAGTGTTCACGAAGTGTTTGAACAATGCTTTTGAAAACATGGTTTAACTTTTAGGCTGCCCTCAAGGAGTCAGGAGTTGGACTCAATACCCCATGTGGGTCCCTTCCAACTCAGGATGTTCCAGGACTCTGTGTTTCTTGTTTACTAGCTGAGATATCTGTTCTCATCATTTCTGTTCTGCCAGGAGAAAACCTACTGGCCCAGCAGGTCCCACCTGGCTGCACCTTTTCTGTGTGCTCTTGGTGCCAGCAAAAAACATCCATCCACTGATGATGTACATTGGAGTTTCTACAAATGCTTTATATCTCCTATACTCCTCTATGATTTCAATTTTCAAAAAATTGTATTCTCCTAGCCAAGCTCTGAGAGAAATTTCATTCTGAGCAGCTGTGATGGGGCTCTCAGCTGGCTGTCCCAAGCCTGTTGTTTCCTGCCACTTGGGGGAAATGCCATCAGACTTCTAAGGAAATTTTGCTCATTTTCCATGTAAGAATTCTGCCTCTCATCTTGAAAATGTGTGGTTTTTTCTCTTATCTTCAAAACCAGGTGGTTTATTTCCTTTGAAATGTTTAGTCAGCTGGTTTATTTACTTTGAAATGTTTAGTCAGGGGACATTGTTTCCTAAACACGAGACCTTCAGTGCTTTTCTACTCCCTTATTTTCTGTGTCAACCTGGCAGCATGTGCTCCTTCAAGCAGACCTCAGGGTACAGTGAGCTGCTTCCTTGCCAGCCTGTCTTGTTTCTTACAGAGCATAAGAAGTGTCCCTGGTATCAGAAATGGAAACCAGGATGAGGATAGTATTTTTATTAAGTCATCTGGAGGGGTTATTTACATTACCTTTGGAATTTAGTAAATAGAGAAGGGAAAATAAAACCCAAAGTTCTTGAGAAGTTGGTTTCCTGCTCATTTTTCATGTGACTCTTAATAATGTCTGGTATTCCTATAACATCAGTGATTGATTGGGCTACTATTTTATGAACGCTAAACCTCTCAGAAACCAGATGGGATTGTGTTTTGGTTTATTGATAGGAAATTTGTGGTAAAAATATAGGCAATGAACCAAGATGACATGGGAAATAAGTGGTAGAACTCAGACATTTTTTGAAATCCCGTCATCTTTTCTGATTTAAGGTGTTTCCCCCCCTTCCTTTCTTAATAGACATTTCTTGCTCTGCGGCACTTCAGGATGTGGCCCTGATGGGTGGAGTTTTAAAGAGTATTTAAAATTTAACCTTCAGTGAAATTTGTTCGTTTTCAATTTCAAATATATTTGATTCATGATTCTTACTGGATGAACATGCAATCAGACACACTATATTTACAAAAAGAAGAAGGGGACTGCATGGTCTGTATGTAGCCTGAGTACCCAATACCTTTAAAAAAAAGGAAAGTTTTTTATCTGGAAGGCTTGGGATTTTATGCTCCTTAACGTCAAGTGTGTGATCTAAGCAACTGTCTCATGATGTCCCTCTGAGAGAACTAGCAAAGTTCAGCTATTTATAGTCTGAAATAAAACACACCTTTCCTAACTGTCCTTTACAGTAAATGGACTTTCATAAGCACAGGGATATGAAAGAAGAACCATTTTGAAACACTTTTACTTATTATTTTCAACACAATAAATATCCTTTTAGAGATCTATGTGAATTTCATTTGCATAATTAGCAGGGATAAACCTCAGGGCTAAACTCTGTTCTTTTCTTTGCTTGCTTTTAATGTAATTTTAAAAATAATGGCCATGAGCTACAAAAGCAACATAAAACATCCTATGAATGACCCTCAAAACACTTTTGTGTTTAGTGAATTTCTGTAATTTTCCTTTGCCAACTCAGAACTCGATAAAACACCTGAGAAACTTGAACGGTGAATCTTTATTTGTCCAGGCTCAATTCTCCCCTGCAGAGTCCTCTGATAATTTACAGCCTTTTGAAGACATGTCAAGGTGGGTGTGAAACAGTGACATTTGGTTTAATCATCTTTTTGATCCAATTTGGTTTCCTTTTATCTGGCTGCAGATGCACAGGCAGGGTGCCTGACAAAAGAGAATGATTATCACATCGGGAAGAAAAAAGAGGGATTTGCATACTCCAGATTTGGCAACACCACTGCAGAAAAAAAATGGTGAGTGACTGACCTGAGCATTATCTTGGAAGAAGACCTGGGAATCAGGCTGCATTAGAGCAGTATAATTGAGAGCTTTCCAGAGGGGAGATATGGCTGGGAGCAGCTCAGCTCTGGCTGGGTCCACATGGCAAACACTTCACAGTGCGACCTTTTGTTATGGGTCTACCTGACAATTTACAGCACAGAAATCAAAATGAGGTGCAGGAGGATACAGTGGGCCAGGTTTTAAACTGACTAGGCTAGAAAAGATGCTTGGAGTGCAGAAAGAATAGTACATTGGCACAAAATTCTTTGGATTTGAGCCGGAGAAGGTGACAGGCACAGGAGTCAGTGCGGTGCATGAGTGTGTGTGTGCGCGCGCACACTCTCAGGTTTGAGGCATTTTCATTTTGAGGAAAGGGACAATATTTTAGCAGGCTTTAGTCCTTCTGGCACTTAGATCAACCTGAAATTGCCTTTTAGACACTTTTTGCCTGAGAGCTGAAATTTCCAATTTATCTTATTTAGTTTATGTAAATTATGAACATTACTTTTAAGACACATACATGGATGTTTATGAGAACTCCAAGATTTTTCTCTCATAAACCAGCCAAAAATGTCTTATATAAATTCTGTGCTGTAGATTGGCTATTACAATTGCAAGATCAAAATTATTCTTGGAGGTGATAGCTAACACAGCAGCCAAAGACCTTTTGTTCTTTTCTGTTTCTTTTTCTTACCAATTATAATACTTAATAGAGGAAGTCAACATGTTCCTACCACTGCAGAAAATGGATTACTGAAAAAATTCACAGCTTTGGTGTATTTAGGAACTTAAGCTTAAAAGCATGAATTCTTGAAGTTTTTCTTTGATTTTTTTTTTTTAAATTTAGATAAAACACTTCAAACTCCTACAATACCATGTAATTGTAAAATAGAGTCTAATCCTGCAGAACATTTCAGATGGAATTCATTTCAGCTGAGTTTAGCTGTCCAGTGAGTCATCTACAGTCAACAGAAATATAGGTGGGTGATTCACTTTGTAAGATGAGTGTCTAGGATAAACAAGATGGATTAGATCCTGGAGGTGTTCTGGAGTGTGTCTAACCTGCAGAGATTTGTCTCCAGGGGAGCCAGAGGATGGAGGGGAAATCCCAAGTTTTAGGGGGGATATGAGTGTGGCCAGTGCCCAACCCTGAGACTGTGCAGAACCTGATGCTCCTAGGATTTAGGTACAGATGCTGTCACTTCATTATCAATAGATGAAGCACAAATATAGTCCACCAAGAGACTGAATGCTCAAGCTGGCTATGATGGCCACATTTTGCTGCTGGATAAAGTGATGATTCATTCCAGTCACTTCCCTCCTCCTGTGGTTCTTATCTTGCAGCCCATCCATGCCCTAGCCCAATGCAGAGAAGCTCCGCATGAAGTGGTCTGGGGTCTTCTCAGTGAATGGCCATGCTTGCTTGGCCTCCTCATAGATGGGGGTGGGGAGCATCCTCCCTCACATGGGAGCGTTTGTACATTTTTGTGTGGACATTCTATGTGTTGCATGTGCAGTATTTATGCGTGTGTGTGGGTGTGTAGGGGCAAGTAAGTGTACCCTTGGCAAACAGAGGACAGGTGTATTGGGCAATGATTTGACTGAATCCAAACATACCTTTAGGGAAAGAGTAACACGAAGGCTTTACAAGTCTGCATATGGATTTGAGTAACTTTTAGGTTTAAGCATGGGAAAGGTAAAAATATCCTTTTAGTGGGACCCAAGTATTTACAGCTTTGACAGCATTGCTCAGAAATCTCTAAATAATGTAAGTTAAATGGCCAAGAGCTTTGGGTATGTCTGTAGGGAAGTAGAAGTTCTGTGGCAGGAATCTAGACTTTTATTATTCACCTGTTCCATAAAGAGCACTTTCCTTTACAGATGCCTCCCAGTACCTGAAGTGAGACTACAAGAAAGATGGAGAGAAGTTATTTACAAGGACATTCACTGATAGTGGTATAGAATGACTCAGGATCTGAGTCCCTCAAGATTTGAATCAAACTTTGCAATTGTTTTTAGGTGTTAATCAGTAGCTATAGCTGGGCAGTTACGATTAAGCAATTGCATTGTGAACGTTGTTTTAAGGAAAAAAAAAAAGACAATCCCAAGATGAATGAGCTGTCTGGACAACAGCCACCAGGAGTGAAGTCAGCAGAACTGAGCAATAACTGAGGGAAAGGTAATTCCAGCTATGGGAGATTGCGACCACCAACTCATTGACCACCTACTCAGAATAGACCCCCAACTCAGACTGAGGGAAGATGTGGAGTAATTAATATGAGAAGCAAGAGTTATAACTAGCAAATAGGGGTATGGGTACTAATTAATAGAAAAGTTACGTAATTTGTAACCAATTAATGATTATGCCTTTCTTAAAATGCATAAATAGTGTAAAGTTTTGATAATCAGGGAACCAGCTGGATGTACCACCAAGCTCCCTATTATGCACAAACTTGAATAAAAAATAGAAATACCTTGCCTTGGTGTATGAATTGATGCTGCACAGTGGGTATCTGGTTTAAACTGAAAGAGAGTAGGTTTAGATTGGACATTAGGAACAAATTATTTACTCTGAGGGAGGTGAGGCGCCTGCCCCATCCCTGGAAGTGTTTAAGACCAGGTTGGATGGGCCTTGGAGCATCCTGGTCTGGTGGAAACTGTCCCTGCCCATGGCAGGGGGGTTGGAATGAGGTGATCTTTAAGGTCGTTTCCAACACAAATAATTCAGTGACTCTAGGATTATTTTAATTTGGTAGAGCCACAGAGCAGCTGGAGATTGGACTGGGTGTTGGAGAGAAGTGTAGATGTCAGAGCTCTGGTAATAAAACTGTATTAACCTCCTACCTGTGTGTTGTGCCTGGATTTACTACTACAAGAAAATATACCTATTAGGCTATTAAGGTCTTTGGTTCTGCCTTCCTGGCAGCCCAAACAAGACAAGGTTTACCTGTACCTCAGCCTGCTCCATGCTCATTGTTTCTCCTGGTGAAAGCAAAAAGGCTTCAGCTTTTTCTTTGCAAAAGAGAAGATCTCAGCATGCCTCTAGCTGTAGCTCTGAGAGTTTGTTCACTGCTGCGAGGCCTTTCACAACATATGTTTGGAAAAAAATTAAATAACCTCAGGAGATGTTTTTCTCTTTCTCCTTCAGGTAGCAAGAGGGCTAAACTTGCTTTATGTCAATGACATTGCAAAGCAGTTAGTACTTCACAAAACTAATAGTTAATGCAGATGCTGGTGGTCGGAGGCTGCTTTAACAAATACGGCTTTCAAACAAAGCGTCCTGCTGAACAGAGGCTTTACTAATGGAGTGCTTGGATGGCCAGCTGTCTGTCAAACCTCTCCCTCTGCCTGCTGTAATAAACTCATTCTCTTTGGTGATAGGCCAGGGAAGTTAGGCTGTGCTCTGCCTCTGTATCTGGCCTGAGTTCCAGTGGGACAGTTTCTTAAAAGCAGTACTTTTCCTAAGTCTCAAGCTGTGTTAGAAGGAGATGATGGTTCTTAAAATTCTTATGAATTTGAAAAAGGTGCCCTACCTTTTTCTGTAGGGATTAGGGCTGTAGCTTTACACAGTCTTCTTACAATTTTATTTTTAGCTGTGGTCATGGCCCACTGGTCTGATTTCACTTGAACGTCCCAGTCTGTAAACAGGATGCTTGCAAAATTTGGCATCAGAATGCAAGCTGGAAATTTTTTTCCAGGAGTCCTTACTTTTAACAGCTTGCCTGGATCAGTCATTTTGACTCTCTCTGGTTTTCAGCTCTGGGGAAAAAAATACCTAGAAATATCTGTTTTTATTTCAGAGTGCGGGATTGTATCCTATGAAATTAACAGCAGTCCAAAGAAGCAGCTTTACATGGTGCACAAATAAAACCTAACTGCCTTTTTTTTCAGTTTTGTTATAGTCCACTTCAGAAAAAAAATTAAAACATATTTTTAAATTCACACCTATAATTATCAAAACACACATGTAGTTGTTAACCAAGATCATTGGTGAGTATGAAGAAACAGTTGAGGACTAAGGAAACCCAGCATGAGCCCACTGGGATACGGGAATGTTTTCAGGCTCCCAGTCGTTCTCTCTTCCTACAGGGCAAGCGGGGAGCAGAAGCAGATAGTAGCTCTGGTCTGGTGTCTCTTAAACAGATGCTTTGCTCCTGGGCTGCTAGAAAAGGTGCTGTGATTTTCATCTGGGATATGGTCACATCACTGGGCTTGCCAATAAGCTGACATTAAATCTGTTTTTCTCTGCTGGAGTTGCACAGGTTTAATAGACTGGACACTCAAAACCTTCCACCTGTAATGCTGGGGGCTGGGACCTGTTGACTTTAGCATGGGCAGGATGCTGCTCTAATAACCTCTGCTCGGGGGAGGTACAGCTGAAGAGGCTGCAGCACATCCAGTGCCCGATCATCAGCCCCAGCCCTGTCTGGGAATGGCTGATGAATCTGCCAAGGTGCCCTGTTGGTATATTGTATGTTCAGCACCGTAATGATACACAGTCATTGCAACAGTCATGTATTTTATACCAATGACCTTAATAAACAACTGCTGTACATATTGAGTCTCCCATAAATACATTTCTATAATTTTAGTGGAGACCTTCACACTTAAATGGTATAACATTTTTTACAGTTAATCAGAGAGCATAAACAACCAATGCAGTGGTGTGTACGTGTGGTGAATACACAGCTCAGTCTCACTTGTGGAAAGAAAAATCTTCCCCCCACCTCAAATCTAGTAATTCAAAACTCTCCAGATATAATAATCAAAATGCCAGTTCTGTTCCTACCTGCCACATCCTCAAGTGCTTCCCTTGCTACATTTCCTCAGTATGTTGCATAGACATGACAGAAAATTGATCTAGGCAAGCATTTATCGATTTACCTTCTGGTATGAAAAATTGAGTATTAACCTGAACTGAACTGGTTCATCTTTCCTTTCCTTCTCTCACTGACATTCCAGAGAGAGGACAGACCTCTCTTGGGAAAAGAAATTCCTAAATTTCCATGATACATTATCTATTTGTAATTCTTCATCCTGATTTTCTATTTTTTGCATGAATATGCTGACCAGTCTCAATCCTGGTTACAGAGTGGTGGGAATTTCAAAACAGGTAAGACTCAGTTGCAGTCTAAATGAGGAAAAGGCTCTGGAGTGACTACAGTCCAGACACAGGAGAAGCCACATGAATGATTATCTTCTATGCTCCAAAACAGAGCAAAGATCTTAGCTGGAACATACAATTTGTTACACATCAGGAGGTACAACCACAAGACATGATTTCTTAAGGAATAAGGCTTTATTAGTTTTAGTGTTCATAATATTAATAACTAACTTTAAAGAAAATTGTTAATTATTAAATTAGATCATTAAATAATAAATAATATCATGAAATGGTGTTTCTTGGAAGAGGTAGATACTATAGCCTGAGGGAAATATTTTTCACAATGACACGTGGATAAAAAAGAGGAAAAGTGGAATTAAATTGGGTTTTGACCATTTTTTCAGATGACCCTTTAATTGAAAGTAACATAAGAGCAATTAACCTTAGGAGCATGGAAGATTTAATTGGTGTGAAACCCGCACAATATCAATGTACTTTTTGTTACATTTTTGGCTGTTCTTTATACTTCTGACTACAGTCAACCTATATTAGAAATGTCCATGACAGACTTTGAAAGTTCTGAGAATAGCCCAGACCTCGGCCATTTTAAGAAGACTCAAAGCAGCCGGGGAGGTGTGTTGAGAGACATGAGGAAGGTTCTTGTTGATCCAGGATACTCCTCAGGTCGTGCAGATGGGATCACTAACTCTAGGCCACCCTGTAATCTCAATGGAGAGACGTGTTGCAAGACAAGGTGAGCACATAACTGCTGCTTTGGCCCTAAAAGAGCTTTCAGGTTGTTTTAACTGTACATCTGGTGCCCTTTCAGTAGAATTGGTCTTGGGGAAAGAGGAAAATACATGAGCTGCTGCCTTTGTCCTTAGCTGTGTGGAGCGTAGTCAACAGCATCACGCTCAAACCTACCACTTCACTCTTCATTACTGTGTTGGTAGGAGCCCAGAATAGAACACAGTCTCTGTAGTTTGCCCTGAAGAATAATGATTTTCACAGATATGAAACCATAGTGGATGAGTCTTTCTGTTTTATCCCTATTGGTGCTTAAAATAAATCGATATCTAAAAGGTAGAGGAAAACAAAAGCTTGATTCTCATCTGATGTAAATTGACACAGCCCCACAGAAATAAATGGAGCTCTGCCAAGCTGCACAAAAGGACAGTATTATCTGAGCCCCGTGCATATTCCAATCTCTTGTGAATATACAAAGAAAAATAACACTTATGTGTCCTTTAAAAGAAAACACTACTTAAAATTATTAAAGGAACCTCATGAAACCTGGGTAATTGTAAATCTAGGTTAGTTTATAACCACAAAATGTTAATTTCCTCAAAGTATTGAGGTTTTCTTACTATAACTACTATTCTCTACATGGCACGTAATATAATTATGTATATTACAGTAATTATTATTAGCTATTATGCTGTACATGCTATCATAATAACTTCCAAAATGAAAGGACTTGCAAGCAATGGATCTGGAAACAGAGGCACTGAGCTGGCACAAGCAGCCCAAGAACACAGAGCAGATCGTTGACAGAGTTGGGAGTAGAAAAATGTCCCCTGGCTGCTGGGCTAGTGATGCTTCATACAGAAGTGTTACTGTAATAATAAAAAATAGGGGTGGGATATATGCCTTTGGCTTTGGGAGAGGATTATTTTCCCTGGAAAGGTGAACATCACCTTTAGTACAGCAGCTTTTTCAGGAGGCAAATGTATCTAATTAAGTAAAGTGATTGTCAAGTGTATTTTAAGTTTAACAAAGCTCACATCATACTTTATTTCCCTTTTACATTCTGTACAGTAATTGTGTAAAGTGCATGATTTACTGTGGCAGCATTATTCAAACTTAATTACAGTGTTAAGAAGCAACCATATCTTGAAAGAAAATAGCTCCACTGCTGTGGGGATCCACATGGCAGCTCTATTTTTGAAGAAAAATTTTTCTTTTGTAAAGAAAATAAATCGTTTAGAAAAATTTTTGGCTCCTAAAACCACATTTAAGATCAACTTTCAGTAGGCTTCTTAAAGGATTGAAACAGCTACTTTCTCAAGGGATTTTAGATCTTTCTTTCTTTATATTCATCTTGTGATTCATCCCTATACATACACCAGATGTTGTTCAGTCCCTAGGGGTATATTCTCTTATATGTGGGGCTGAATCGTAAGAAGGAAATAAAAGGATTTAAAATATTATTATATAGCAATATCAAGATGTCTCTGGTGGATGAATATGTCTGCTCCATGGAATACATAGCAGACACCATTCATTCAAAGTACCACTTTTATACCAACTAGGGAGATAGCTAAAGAGATTTTATCCACTTTTTTCCCCCCCTTTCAATAAATGAACTTTTTATTTATGAAGTTTTAGAAATCTTTCCCCCTAGCCTTCTAAGGTCTGCATTCTGTAGTAAATTATGGATCCTAGACTCTTATTTGTACTTTGCCGGGTAGATATTAATGGGAGAACAGGACATCTTCCTTGCCTCAGACCCAGAACTGAATTTTCATTCTTTAATGTTTTTGGTGTTTGAAATCAATTGAATTTTTGTGAAATTGAGACATTCTTTGTAATTTCAAAAGACCATTTGTTTTCCAGGTATCCTGAGTAGTGCAATGAGGTGCTTATGGCTGAGGTAAAGTGTAGGCTGCAGAGCCATCTGCAGTTTACAGGTGCTGATCCTATGAAATTCAGGACCTTTGTTGCACCTTTCAGATTGCCATCTGCAGGTGTCATATTTATTAAATCTTTAATGACATAGAGATGTAGATGACTTCCTTAATGAGGCCTGTGTTGATAATTAGTGGCAATGAGATCTTGGTAGTAGTGTAGAGTTACTAATGCTTTCTCCGTTTCATTTTGTTGTGATTGAGGGTGCTGGAAAATTGTTCTGGGGTGAATACCCTTTTTGTCCCTTATGATGTTATTTGAAGGGAGGGAATGGGTTTGGCAGAACACAAACTCAGAAAAGCGTGCTTTAATCTAGGTTGCCACATTTAAGAAAATGTGAAGTGCTACATCTTAAATAAACGTATCTAAGATTAAGGCTTAAATGTGTCCATACAATGTCTCATTCCATGATCAGGTTTTCCTTTTGAGCTGTCCCTGTTCCATCTGAGAAGAGATCATTTTCTGCTTTGGGTTCTGCTTATAAGTTATAGTTACTCTCATCTTCTTTGGAGAATGATGACAATGTGGAAATTGATCAAACCCCAGTTTAGGTCAAAGTCATATATCTGCAAAAGGACATAAAATTCGCTTTTTGAGTTGGGCTGTGCTCATCTCCCATAGTTTTCTACCTGCCTGTTTCTGTGAACAGACAAAAAATCTATACTAGTGCATATACAGTGCATTACATGCACTTTCTTGATATAATTAGTTGAATCTCTTTTGGCTTGAGAGAACTTTTTCCCTTGAAGAAAATTGATTTTTTAAGTTATCTGATTTGTATTTAATAGTGTATTCAAATCTCTTCCTCTAGAATCTATAGACCATCTTGCCTAACCTATACCAACAATGAACTTCTCAGAATACATTAATCAAATACAGTTTCCTTGAATTAAGTGCATTTTTTTCTTATTCCTTTCTGAAATGAGTGACATTTGGTCTGTTTTTCCATTCAGCTGAAAGTCAAATTCTCAATTTCTCTGTTAGTTTAGAAGCTGAAAGTGCAGCACAATAACATTATACAGGGAGCAGTTCAATATGCACATACTGATGTATATCTTTGGTGTGCATGTTATCCCACCTGTTGTCTAGGTATGGTGGCCAGACAAACATTAAAGTGAAATGAACAAGTGTTTTTTTGCAGAACCAAAGGTCATTTGTAGACTTGGCAAGGACACTTATATTCCAAGATTCACAAGGATTCACTGCCAGGATTCAGGAACCCGGGGCTCCTGCTGCCACTTAAAAATATTTCATTTAAAATAAAAGTTGTTACTTTTTTTATCCCTCAGGTAACACTTTTTCCCTCCCAATCAGTGCTGATGTGAAATGCGTGGGATACTGATCCTGGAAAAGAATGCTGCTGCCTGGAAATGGGGCAGAGGGACTGGGTGTGTCTGCACCGTTTGGAAATCAGTTTCCACAGTGGAGACAGTGGTCCCTCAGTGCCCCATGCAGCGCCACATGCAACTGCCACATAAACATCCTGGAAAGGCATCTGTTCCAGACCATTCCAGACCTCTACGTTTAATGACTCTTTCCCATGGTGTTCCCAAGGTGTGGTTGGGAGGCCAGTTACTTATGTTGAGTTGTCTAAAGCCTAGGAATTAAGCCCAAGCTGTTTTTATAGCTTACTTTTGCAGTCACTAAAGAGAAGCAGAGACGTTCAGAGAGTGGAGAACAAGTAATATTCGAACAGAGGTGAGGTGAACTGACTTCTGGCACTGTCAGTTCCTCTCCTTTGGCTATTGAGGAACCAGATAAGTAGTCTGAACAGGATCTCTAAATCTTTAGGCAACCTAGATGAATTCCACTACCTGTATCACTATCATTTATCTTCTAGCATTTACAGATAAAATATTGCATGTAAGAAGCATTTTCATGTAAAGAGGAGTCAATTAGGATTAAAATCCATTTGTTTTCCTCACAGAATGCTCTTTACCCTCCCAGGTTTTTCCTATATGCTTAAGTTCCTGTTCCTCTGATTCCTGCAGGATATTTGATCCAGCAATGAACTGGTTTTAGCTGTGATATAGCTGAAGTTCTTCACTGTGGCTTTTAAGGTGCTATGCTTTGGATTTGTGATAAAGTCAGTGTTGTCAAAGAGAAGATGTTTTTGTTACAAGGAGCTGGGAAGGGACACAGGCAGGACAGCTGACCCAAGGGATATTCTATACCATATAATGCTGTGGTCAGCAATAAAACTCTGTGTGTGTCTGTGTGTCTGTGTGTGTGTGTGTGTGTGTGTGTGAAGGTTGGCTGGAGCTGACACTTTTAGGGACTGGCTGGGCCTTGGTTGGTTGCTGGTGAGCACTTTGGAGTTTTTTACATCACTTGGTTTTGTTTCTTTTCTTCCCTATTTGTTCATTTGGCTTTATTTACTAAACTGATTTTATCTCAAATAGTGAGGTTTCTCACTTTTACCCTTCTGNATGCTGTGGTCAGCAATAAAACTCTGTGTGTGTCTGTGTGTCTGTGTGTGTATGTGTGTGTGTGTGTGTGTGTGAAGGTTGGCTGGAGCTGACACTTTTAGGGACTGGCTGGGCCTTGGTTGGTTGCTGGTGAGCACTTTGGAGTTTTTTACATCACTTGGTTTTGTTTCTTTTCTTCCCTATTTGTTCATTTGGCTTTATTTACTAAACTGATTTTATCTCAAATAGTGAGGTTTCTCACTTTTACCCTTCTGATTCTCTATCCCATCCTACTGCATGGGTACTGAGCCTACCAAAGTTAAACCATGACAAGTAACAAGCTCATTTCCTTGTTCCTCGAATTTCTTCAATGGATCAAAAGATTCCCTGGTGTCCCTGCCCATGGCAGTGGGGTTTGAACTAGATGATCTTTAAGGTCACTTCCAACCCAAACCATTCTGTGATTCTACAATTCTGTGATTCCAGAGTTAGAGTCTTACTAAAGCACTTTGAAAATCAGCATCTGAAAGTATGAGAAACCATTAGACACAGTACATAGACTCATATAAGCCTTCACAGAAATATTCTGAATTTCAAGATCACTAAGTAATTGGTGCTGTCATGTTGTGTGGTTAGCCAAGCTGTACTGGCTGCAGTGGCTCCTTGGAGGTGACATGGACCTCCATGGAAGTAACACAGGAGAGGCAATCCCAAAGGAGCTGAAGATTGCTTTCCATTAACTACTGGCATGTTCTTCAGAGTGGCTTAGAGGAAAGTAACTCAACTCTCTGAGTGGTGTAGAGTGGGAATATTGTTTAACTTTCTTCAAGCAGAGTGCAGTGCCTCCTCTATTCATCCTTGAAGTCTAGAGAAGCCACCAAACTCCTTGTATCCACACTGTGCTCCTGTAAAAGGGGACAGAGAAAATGCCCTAGATGATCTGCAGGGGAAAGCTAAAGGCAAATGAAAATGACAACCTTGTTCACTTAATATGCAAAATAATTCAGTGGGTGTTGAATTCATTTGAATAGATATGATGCAGTGTAGACACCTGCTGCAACTGCACCTTGCATCCTTGTTACATGAGTGATTTCTCCTAGTGAGAGCCAAGAACATGCTTCAAAACTCTCTGCTTTGAAGTAGTGGTGATATGAGGCTCCAATACGCAAGTGTTGCTTGATGAGGAAATATCTTAACATATTTAAAATGCTTTGATGAGGAAAAGAGAAGCTTTGAGTGTTGTCATTGTCATCTGAGGGGCTGATATTTACATCCAAGGTAATGGGTTTCCATTCCCTGTCATGAGAAGCACGTGCAGGATTCACGATTAAACTGGTTTACACTTGACTTCTTTGTGCCAGACCAGGTTACCAAGCTGGCTTCTCTTCCTTTCTGCTTGTTGTCTCTGTTCATCATCAGGTGACACTGGGGAGAGCAGATAATTTTTAGGGGCCGTTTGTGTCACTTCTTCGTTGCTCATGCTTTTTGACGGGGAGGTCTGGCGTTGCTGTTTTGCAGCAGTTCAGAGGAATCAATCTGACCATCTGAGAACATCCATCACCTGTTCGATTAGACAATGCAGGCAGTGAGTGGGGAAGAGCATTATGTGGCACACATCTCCTTTTCATGAATCTTCAAGAAAAGAAGAGCAAGCTGGAAAGCAGAATGTGTCAAATATAATTGGTTCACTTTTCTTGGAAATGATACTGCATAAAACACTTCCATTTTTGGAGCAGAAGTCAGAGAATCTGAAAAATTTGGTTATCAGTGTAGGCCTTCTCTCAAAAAGGAAAATTTCACCTACATTGTAGCATCTATCAAGTTTTGCTGCCAGAATGAAGTCTATTTATGTTTAGATTAATGAAGAAATCTTTTTAAAAAGGATTTGGATTAATTTTTTCAAGAACACAGTACTTGCTCTGTGTTTAGAACTCTGATATTTAAATCAATTAAAAAAATAATTTTGACATAGTTGTCTGAGCTGGTGACAGTGAAGACACCTGTCTCGTTAACTATATAGAAAGGATGGAAAATTAGCTATTCAGATGTTTAAATGATGATTCTGACATTTGAGTTCAGAAATTTTAATTCCCGTTGAAAGCCAAATTCAAATGAGCACACAGTAAACCATAGAAGTCTCTTTTGTGCGTATATGAAATTTTTCAGCAGTATGAGAATGAAAGGGTGGTACAGATATATTTTATTGCTGATTGTTGCTGGTAAATTCACTTAGCATTAGATAAAATACTTTTCTTGCTAGTGTTTATGGAAGAGACTGTGGCTTTATATCTATTTCAGACATACATTGCATGGAAGTATTCCACAATTATCAAAGATTTACTGGCTATTGTTTCTCCTACAGTTCACATGGAGCATATTTCAAGAAGCCATGGAGGAGGCGAGAAACACTTATCCACACAGTTTGTGGCTGTCAGGTTTATGTTTTTGTAGTCCCTGTTACAAATAGGTAATAACAGGGAAATTTAGGGAGGGATTCAGTTTCAGTTCTTGATCTTCACAGAGGCAACTCTTCTGCCAAAACAGGAGTGTCAGCTGGCAGAGGACTGGGAGGATGAGAAACAGAATAGTAAAGGACAGTTGAGGATAATGAGGAGAACACATCTCTCCAGCTGACTTCTGCTTTATCTTCCTCTCTTTCTCAGGCTGGGATAAGATAACGAGAAACCCTTCCTTTGAAATCTGGACCCTTCATCGCATTAAAAAAGGTGCAATGACTAATGAAACCACTGAAAGATGTGCTTTTCTTTGAGTCACTTGGTTCTTTGCACTTTGAAATACTTCAGGATTTTTCCTTAGCGGATGGTGCCTGGTAGGATTTACTGTGTTCAGCAAAGTATGGCTGAGCCAACCAATGGAGCTGCAGAAAGACGAAGTGGTTTTGTATATTCACCCAACTTTTCATACCCAGACTTGTCATAATTGAAGTGAGAGGCAGTCTGACAGACATGGTGTGCCCTAGGGTCTGATTAGAACTTTGGGCATACTGCATCTGGGAAATTCTTGTACCGTGGGGTTTCTTTCCGGTCCTTGAATTTTCCATTATTTTCATTTTTCATAATTTATAATACGGGTGAATCAAAGGTCTTGGTGAGAATTGGAATCCCACTGTGCCTAGCAGTAATTAGATGTGCCTGCTTGTGTGTTTGTGTTTGTGTGTGTGGGCACCTGCACATATGGAAGCACCCCTGAGTGCAGGAGTCTGGGTCTAAAAGACGCAGGAATAACTGAACAGTAGGGAAGCAGGGAAATGACGTGGGAATTAATCACCAGACACTGATTAATACACTTACTTAGTTGTATCATGTTTGGTTGCTTGTATTGATATATCTACAACCAGATGGTGATGTTTAAACATTTGTTTGGTATTTAAAAATGTACCACAATGTTTTGCACAGACAAATGTTGATACCACTCATTCTGGGTGCATTCAGTAAACAGAGAGTCTATGGTGAATGACTTAGACACAGAAGACAAATTTTCAGTACCTAATTCCAGTGAAATGGATTTTGAACATAAAGCTGTGCTGGTTTTGACTGGGATAGAGCTGATTTTCTTCGCAGTAACTGGTACGAGGTTGTGTTTTGAAATTTTGCCGAAAGCAGGGATGTTTTCATTACTGCTGATCAGTGCTTATGCAGGCCTTTGCTGCTCCTCACGCTACCAGCAAGGAGGCTGGGGGTGCACAAGGATTTGGGAGGGGACACAGGCAGGGCAGCAGGCCCCAAGTGTCCCAAGGGTTATCTGATACCATGGGGCATCATGCTCAGCAGATAAAGCTGGGGGGAAGAAGAAGGAAGGGGGGATGTTCAGAGTGATGGTATTTGTCTTGCCTAGTCACTGTCACATGTGATGGGGCCTTGTTCTCCTGAGGATGGCGGAACACCTGCCAGTCCATGGGAAGTGGTGAATGAATTCCTTGTTTTGCTTTGCTTATGCGTGTGGCTTTTGCTTTACCTATTAATCTGTCTGCATCTCAACCCATGAGTTTTCTCACTTTTACCCTTCCTGTTCTTTCCCCCCATCCCACTGTTGAGGAGTGAGCAGCTGTGGGGGCTGAGTTACCAGCTAGGGTTGAAGCATGACAAGAGCCCTGTTCCAGTTCCTGGGTTGCCTAGAATTTGCTCTACTGGGGTCACATGCCCACTTCAACCCTGTTTGCTGCCACCAACACCTGATGTTTTGAAGAGCTTTATTAGAGTAGACATCCAATCTAGGCTGGAGCTTATCCTAAGAGACTTACCAAGGTTTCCACAGCTAGTCCATGGAATATCAGAGATTTAAGTAAAATCAATTAAAAAACATTTAAGTCCCTAACTAGTGCTC
The DNA here is from genome assembly GCA_013398115.1 of Falcunculus frontatus. Taxonomy (NCBI): domain Eukaryota; kingdom Metazoa; phylum Chordata; class Aves; order Passeriformes; genus Falcunculus; species Falcunculus frontatus. The sequence continues at coordinate 1,919,051 of VZRV01002112.1, forward strand.
TAAGAACTAGAACTGGCTCCTTTGTGTATTCAGTAGATATGGTCCTGATACCTGTTACACAGACTAAATCAGACTTCTTTCCTGCACTGGATGGTGTCATCATGGCACGATCTATACTTTGAAGGGCATTGCTAACTCCTGCTTGCCTCAGGGAAGAAGCAGTAGAGAAATGGAAAGAGTTTTTTTTCTTAGTCTGCCTTTGGATATCGCACCGAGCAAGTTAAAGGTTGATATAGGTTGTTCTTACAGCCCTAGAAGGGACATAATCTGCTGAGACATGTCTTTAGTACAAATGTTCACTGTCCTTTGTATGAACAACAAGCAAGATAAGTCACAGAGGATGGGCCTGGACTGTCCTAAAGGGTTGAAGTGCCAGCAATACTGTCTGCAAACTCGAAACTGGGGGCTTAAAATAGAACTAATATGCTAAGTACTCTATTGCAATATACTGTACTATAAAAGGGCAAAAAGTGCTGCAGAAACAGATGCAGAGCATCATATATGTGCAGAAAAGTACTTCAGAAAGGCTAATATGTTATTGAGACATTACTGGTGGAATAACAACATCCTTCCCTCCTCTATGGAGTATCAAACCAAATTTCTGTTTCCCTGTGCAGAAGACCACTGGGTCAGCCTGGGATGCCCCAGAAAATTGTTTTGCACCATCATATTAAATCATGTCTCACTGTCATTCTTCTATGAATTGTCATGTGGAGAGTTGAATCTCAGTCCATTTGTCTTAGGTTAAGGACAGTTCCAACTTCGGAGATTTATACGGCTGTCTCCAAATTTATTGCAATCTTTTTCTGCACTGCTACTGCACTGAGATTGAATAACATGGACACAGTAATCTTCCATTGACCCAAACAATTGCAAAGCTGAATATTCAGTTTCCTTCTACTTTTCAGCTCTGTTTAGTGTACCTGGATAACATAGACTCTCCACAGACAATACTTCAAGTAATTTTCAAATACTGTTATGCTCCATAATTGACTGCAGTGTGGCATATGACACATCCTCATCACCTGATGATATTAAGATCATGCTCAAACTGTGTGCAAAAATCTGGCTGCTTACAACAATGTTTCTGCAGTAAATTTACGTTATAGTGGATGCCCATTGATGTTATAGTACTGAGGGGTTTCTGGTGCATGATGGCTGTGTAAGTCTCTAGTGGTACTTTGTCCTTATGGAAGGAAAACTTGTGGATTGGGATCACGACAGTGCAAAGGAGCCACCATGTGGGGCAGTGCCACATCAGATGCCGTGCACATGGCATATACCTGTAGCTGCTACTCTGAAACAGGGCTAAAAAAAGCTGGATGAAATGATTCTGCCTCAAATGGGTTGGAAGCATGTTAGGAACAAATGCCAGGAAGTGGATCTGGGTTAACATTTGGAAACTGCATACATGTCTGGAGGGTGGTTTAAGCAGTTCTATTTTTGCTTTGAAGGGGAACAGAAGCACTTTCTCTGTCCATTCTCAACTGACAGGATCACAGCTCTTAGGGGGGAGGGGGACGGGAAATGAATGTTAAGGCTTAGTAGCTTTTTAAATTGTTCCAGTTATGTCACTGTTTGAATATGGCAGGAAGCTGAATTGAAGTAATTTGGATGCCTTTGAAAACTTTTTTTTTTTTTTTTGGTGGTGTCAAGTTTTAGGGCAGATTTCTGGGCTGATTTCACCTTCAGAGAGGACAGATGTTTCAGATAGCTCCTGATTTACTGTTTCTCATAAGTAGACTGTTCTTGCCTAATGACACCTTTCCTAACGGCAGTATTGGGTACAAATTGGAATGTTTGCTGGCAGCCACCTATGGGCTGTGGATTACAGCAGGATTATATCCCAAATAAAAATCTTTGCCCCTAGGTTCTTCAGAATTTACAAAGATGGTGCTGTTAGATGAAGACATGGGTAGGACTGTGTCTTGTACTTATGTATGTTGTGTTCCACTTTGCTCTCCTTGCAAAGAATTCAGGCATGAAAATTGTTTCGAGATTACAGAGACAACTGGGTGTTTCACATGGGCAGAAAACAGAGCTGCTCTACACCATCTGAGTAAATGCCAAAGCTCATGGGCCAGCAGGGAGTGTGAGGAGGGACGAGCAAATGCAACATCTCACTAAGTCAGAGACATCCATTCCCTTCTTAACTGAACAAAGTGATTTTTCTGCCTACAAGCTGATGGCTTCAAAGCCACTAAGTTTTCTCTGAAAACAGTAATTCTGGTGCAAATACAGCTGGCGGATTTTTATGATAGCTGTATCATAGGTGTATCACTTTTCTAATCTTGGTTCATGGGCAATATCTTTCATGTGGCTGGACTTCACGATATGATAAACTCTGTTTCTAACTCTGCTTGTCTCACTGTCTCATTTGTAGGGACTGAGATATTACAAAGCAAGGAGCTGACATACTGTTTTTGGTGAGCAGTCATCCAGCATGGGGTGAAGAATGTCTTTCCAATGAATTAATTTCTCTTGCATTCCTATTAGACACAAGCTGTTGACTTTACTCCTTCTCAGCTGTAAAGGTAAGATACTTGAATGGCTCTGTGAAATCTATTTTTAATCATATGAGCACAAAGCACCTGATTTAGCTCTTGCTGACATTGGTTTAAATTAGAAGGATATCTGTTAAAGTCATTAAAACCTATGACGATTTGGGTTAAAACCTAAAATGTAATGAAACTAGGCTAAAGTCAAAATAGCACAAACTTATGTAATTGCAGACATAATTGTTCCACTGAATTTCCTAAGTCATGAAATATGCTACTGTCTGAAGTTTTTCTATAGAAAAGTATCAACACCATATATTATCTGCAAAACATTTATTTCTAGAGGGCCATAGTCTTTTTTGTTTCTTTGACATAGTGGAAAATCTGGACGTCTGGGTCAATTTGTCTTAAAATCAGGGCACTGAGCCCAGTCCTAAAATATGCCTCTCTTTTATTAGGCCAAATAATCCTCCTTCTTCTCTAAGTACAAATTTACTTACCTGGTTTTACATTCATGCATCCATCCGTATGCTAATAAACCTCTCATCAGTGCAGGATTTCAGGGCTCCACTGAACATTTACACTAGTCTTCAAAAGAAAAGAGCTTTAGTAACTCCATTTACTGTAATTTCAATGCTGTAACTGAACTAGCTCTGTGTTTTCTGCAGAAATCTGATCACATCTGGATAAGGGTAATTTAAAAGGTGCTTTCTCCCCCCCCTTGCTTCCCCTGACACTGTTAAACACTCAGATTTGTTCTCTCTCTTACTACTTTGTGACTTTGTGGCTGTAATGGCAAATCACATTATAGTTCACCTTCTCCTTTGGTGTGGCTTTCTGAAGGTTTGCATTCTTCAGAGCTCCTTGTTTTGATCTCTCATAATGCCATGTGACTGAAGGGGAAAATGATAAGGAAGAGACTCTCTTTAAATTGTCCCACTGGTGAATTTCTGCCCATCTACTTTGAAATACATGATAGTGATGAATGCTTCTGCCTAGAAATTCTGTACCTGGGGGCTTTATACTACTCTATTTTTATCTATAGTGAGATAACATTGGATAACATAAAGTAAGATAGTAAGATAACATTAAGATGGAGCAATAGACATAGAGATAATATTAATTATTATTTATTTTTAATCTTATAATTAAACACAGAAAGGAAATGCAGTGCTTTCTCACCCTATAAAAATGTTACTTTTTTTGGTTACTTTGTAAGAAGTCTTAGTCTCTGACCAACATTTTTGGAGCTGTATGGACATCTAATGGTACAGCAAAGGATTGGTGAGTGTGTTTTTCAGCAATATTACCTTGTCTTTTAGAAAATACCCATGGGTTCTTAACTCTATTTTTAGTAGACTATCTCCCACTCCAAATAAAACCCCGGGCACCTAATCCAGTGAAGAAATCTGTGCAAAGATTGACTATCCTAGATGGGATTCAGGTGTGTTTTTACATGAAAGGCTATCTCTCCAGTATTCCATCTATTTCTCCACTGCGTTGTCCTTTTGGTCATAAAAGTCTCTGCTTTTGGTCCTGTGGCACTTCTGTCACACTGCCAGAATCCCCCAGACTCCCCGGGGCACCTGTGATTAGGCAGCTGAATTACAGAGTTTGCTCTGAATTGCCTTGTGGCAATTTCTCAAAGCCAGGATCATATTTGAGGGAGCTTGGGGAATTTTTCACATCAGCTTTCTTGGAGGAAGACATCCACAGTTAGGATGAAAAGCAGAGTTCTTGAGATTTCAGTGAAATTGCAGGTGGAGCAGGTGTGGGTGCCTTTGTGGTCACAGTGACTACACACCGTACCCACGGTGAAAATCCTGTGTGAAGAGTTGCTGACATTTTAATTGCAAATATGAGGTAATTTAAAGGAGAACAAAATTCTGCCCTTTGGACTGAATAAAATACTGGTCTACATGTATATAGACCTGAGGAGAGAAATTGGCTCTCATGTGCCATCCTCCCTGGCTAAGTAGAAAGAGAAAGCAGCCATATGACTCATTATTTCACTCATCTGCTACTAACCAGATCTCCCCTCTAACATTAGAGTGCAGAACAGCCTCTTAAATGGAAGGGAAATCCCTCCTCTGGCATGAATGGCCTCTGTCATTTAGGTCCTTTATTTCAATACCCTGTAGGTTACTATATATGTAGGGCACAAAGGAATTTTTTACAGCTATCTACAATCTGAGGATCCATGTAAGGTTTGGTTTCAGGGGCCGCGAGACTTTTCCAGCCTCAAATCTCCATAACTAACATAACATAGAACAGGCTTCTGCCTGTTCTACGAGAGAAGGTAAAGCAGCACTAACTCACTGCCGTGGTGGGACACAGCAAATGTCACCAGTGGGCATCTGCCCCTTTCCTTTGGACAACGCTGTTTTGGATTGCCTGAAATGCTCACTTGAGAGAGTGAAGCATGCCCTGCTTTCCAGTGCTGTGGGGCTGTTTTGTTTCACACGCACAGTGGCACCATTCTTAGGTGCTGACTATACTCAAGAAATGTAATTAAGACCTTCAAAAGCAACTGTTTCAGGAAAACAACTCTTTAGATATATCACAGAGCTCGGAGTTTATCTTGCCTCCCTTGTTTCTGCTAGGCACAAGCATTCTGCTTGAGTTTTCAGAACAAAGCTGATTTCTTTGTTTCTTGAGCATCATCAAAAGCAATAACAGCTCTGGAGGACACATTATATAATAGCAACACAATGTGCTCAGCACAGCCCTAATGTTATGCAGTCGTTTATACCTGTGTGAAAAGTGGCTGCAAACTGGCTGTAAAACTCTCCTCTGACCTATGCGTATCTGTGGGGAATTCTGCCTTGGGAGCTGTTTATACAGTTTTCATGGAGTGGAGGAAAAGTTCAAGGCAGTTGCGTGTCTGGCTTCCCTTCCTCCACGGCGTTATTTTGCATTTAATCATGCAACTCTGTTGTCTTGAAAGCACGAGGGACTCTGTAAACAAATGTATTTATGATGCACAGGTACTAATAGATTCATCCCCATTCTTTTAACTGTGCTGCCGGTGCAAAGCTAAAGGGAGTGAAAAGCAGCAACTTATTTTTGTCGACAAGTAGATGCATAATCCCTGAATGCACTAGGAAAGCTATCCATTGAGAAAGAAAGCAACACGTTTGCAGACTCCACACCCCATTATCAGGTGATTTGTTAAAGCTGTCACTGCGTACAAATCTGCTGCCATCCTCCTCAAGGATGGCGATTTTTGAAATAGTTGGATGTGGATTTTATTCTATCTGAATGGACAATTTTTTTATTAAAATATGCTAAAAGCCAAAATACAGGGAAGTTAATTTGTGGTAGAAAAGAGCCCTAAGACTCTATTTATTTACTTCCCTAAATAATTATCTATCTCATTTTTAGTAGCATGACTCTATTATTGATTAGACTGTAATACACAACCCTTACATTAATGAAGAAAATGCAGATCATTCGTCATTATTTCTGTTAATGCTTGCAGCTGCTGAAATTTGGATTTTGTAATGCTATACACAGAAAAATACCTATATTCATCTGTCTATGTTGCATTCTGTTTTTTAGCATCAGTAGCCTAAAGAAGATTGGAAATAATTTACATATACATTCCTTTTCACCTAATCACCTTAAAACAACTCACTAATCGTAAATTAGGCTTCACAAGTTTCTGGTGAGTGGGGGAAAAAATTATCTTGGTTTCACACGTGGTTTAACTGAAGAATATAGAAGATATGATGCTTGCTAAGTCCACAAAGAAAGTCTTGTGGAAATGGGGATGGAATGCAAATGATTTGGCTTTCTGTTCATTTTGTTAAACAAAAAATATCACTTCTGCCTGGAGGCATGACTGTTAATAGATACTCTGAGGTTAATGGCCAAGTGACTGTGAATCATAGTTATATTGTGAAAAAGATGGATATCACTAAAATATTTGTCAGCAGTTTTATTTCTCAAAAGGAAAAAAAAAAACCCTACCAAAAAACTCAGCAATTCATCAAGGACTTGTGGCTTCTCTATGCAGTTATGTGACATTAATTTTGTCATTATTGTCTTTAGGGTGTTTCTAAGTGCTTTTGACAGCACAGGTTGTGCTCCCTTCTGATCTGTGTTGACATGACAAATCTGGTGAGGATTTCCTGTTGGTGTAAGTCAGAATAGCTCCAGTTGGAATAGCTTGAATACACAGATGTTAATGTGCATGATATTTGGATATTTTCAGCATATTTTTCTCATCTACATTTTGTTTCCAGATGCCAACAATTGATGTTAGATTTCTAGACAGTCTTTCAGAAAGCAGTTTCATTGCTGCTTTTTCCTTGAGACTATTTTTAAAGAAGGTTGGCAGTCTGAAATTTCATTAAAATAGGAGAAAAGAAAAGGCAATGTGTTCTTTTAACAAGTTAGAGAGCAAAGACTCTCCAGATTGATACAGAACTTATTGGTTTCTCTGATATAATTGATTGGACCACCTGGTGCCCAAGGGCATCTGCTAAGCTATAGAGTTGAACTAACTTTGATCATGCAAAAGAGAGATTGGACTGTGCACTTTCCTCCAGTGACTGGAAAATGGTTACCAAGAAGGGAGGAATTGGCATATGTGATCTGATTCTGCTGTGCTGCTTGACTAGTTACTGATAATTCAGCAATCTGACAGGCTATGGCTTGGGAGAACCACATAGTCATCTTAGATTATCTCTTTTAGCCTAAAATGTAACAAGAGGAAATATAAGAAGTTGTGACTGAAGTGAAAATAAAATAAAATAATAAATGGAAGCATAAATGATATCGCTCTCCTAAAATGAAAAGCTCTTGTCTTTTTATTTTATTTAATTTGTGAAGCATGAGATAAGAAACCTGGGACTGCCAGTTAGTTCAGGAAAGAAGTGGAAAAATGGATTGAAAATTTCAGAAACTTTTTTCCATGCTGTAGAAAATGACATTTTAAAGAATGACAACAACAACCAAAGAGTCATTTTATGTGATGTGCAGCCATGGCTGTGACTGGAACTGGAACCTGAATGATTTTGATTCATTGCTCTCCAGGAATTGGGGAGCCCTATAGGAACACTTTGGAGGACAGTGCAAAAGCTAAGGCAGTATTATCCTTGCTGACAAATCAGACTTCAAAAAGACAAACTGTTCTCTATAGCACAAGGGTCATTGGTTTGTACCGAGTCATCATTGCAGAGGCGGGAGACAGCTGGTGGCACTGGGAAATAACCAATTCCTTTAACAACTGGCTGCTGCGTGTTTAGTTTGGCGTGCATATATATACGCATAAGTATACACTGCAGTATTTTAAAATCTATGTATGTCTCTGTGTGTCTGTGCTTATTACTGTCATCTTGTGAAATCAGTCCTTTCATGAAATAATTAAAGGTTTCAGGCATTTTTGCCAACTGACTGGCATTACAGGTGTTCTGGATCATATGCCTATTTCACTTGGTTTTATAAACTGACAGAAGGTGAATCCTGGCATTATCCATGTGCTTTCACACTGTGGTTATGTGGGAAATAAAGTCTCTAGCCACTTCTTACTATTCAGGGAATTAATAAACAACAGCAGTGATACAGAGCAAAAGAGCAGTCATGCATTTTTCAGTCCTCTGGAAATTCCCTAGCCATGGGACCACATGCCCTTTTGCTGACTCTCCTTCTGGGAACTTTTTTACACTGAAAATGTCTCAGAGTAAGTTGTCTCCTTTTAATATCTGTATTCTTCATAGGCTATTTTTTTCAATTTGTTCACTGGAGTGTGAAGGAGAAACTGTTCTTCAGGTGGAAGCCTCTTCTGTTTGGCTCCCACACAGCACCAAAATCCTGCTTATATCCACGGGTGCTTCAGGGCAGTGACAGGTTCATTTTCAGTTTCAGATAATCAGGACATATCAGGATTCAAAAGTTTTAGAAAGCGCTGGAACATGAGTGACTCTGAGATACTGAGGTGCTGGAGGGTGTCCAGAGAAGGGCAATGAAGCTGATGAAGGGTCTGGATCACAAGCCTGATTAGGAGCAGCTGAGGGATCTGCGGGGCTCAGCCTGGAGAAAATCAGGTTTATGCATGATCTTCTTCCTCTCTACAACTCCTTGAAAGAAGGTTGAAGCTAAGTGGGATCAATCTCTTCTCCCAGGGAACAAGGGACAGAATGAGAGGAAATGGCCCCAAATAGCACCAGGGGAGGCTAAATTCAATGAGAGAAAAGTTCTTTGCTGAAAGACTTGTCAAGCACTGCAACAGACTGCCCAGGGAAGTGGTGGAATCACTGCCCCCGAGGGTATTTAAAAGACCTTCAGATGTGGCACTTAGGGACATATTTAGTGGTGGATTTTGCAGTGATGGCTTAATGGTTGGACTTTATGTTCTTAAAGGTCCTTCCCAACCTTAATAATTCTACAAATTTGTGCGATGGTAAGATTGACTTGGATAAAGCCAGCTCGCTCTCTCCCTTCCAAGTGTGCAGCAGGGTCTCAGATCACATCTGAAGCTGCCCCTATGACTCCCTTTCTTGTCCATAATCTATTAAAAATAAATAATAGTAAAAAAGGAATCAAAAGGCCAGAAGTCTCATCAATCTGCATTGCTTCTGGTGGTCCTGTCACTGGATCCACACCTGTTTCTCTTCCACTCCTGTTGCAAATACATCTTCCCTCATTTTGACAGGCAGTGAGTACTCTGCCATAAAAGCAGCACTCTACAGAGGTTTTGCAGCTGGGATGGACCATGGTCTCCACCTGATTCAGCTGCTCATTGATGGAGTCCAGCACACCATCAGCTGCTCTTGTGGGTTGCTCATTCATGTGCTGCTGACAGGAAACCTTCCCTTAGCAGGTAAGTGTGGGTTGCAAGGGTTAAACTGTCAGGTTATCACTGAAGGGGGAATGCCTTCAGCAAACCTCCTTCCTTGGCTCTCTGAACCCCTGTAATCTGTTTTAGGGTGTTTTTCCGAAAATATTTATTTTGTAAAGTGGACAGAAAAAAATCACTTTCTGAAATAGTCTCAATTTTGAAAATAAGTGTTGGCTCTGTGATGTGTATTGCTATGTAGCTTTAGGCACAAATATGAGTACATAGCTTTAAAAATAAACATAATAAAAGCATTGTTTCAGTTGTCCATGATCCAAGAGAAACTTTGGCCCATCCCACAGTGTCAATCTACAATATTTGGTAATTTTCTGGAATAATTGGAAATTTTAGTCATATCTAGGATTGAAACAGGCATTTCATGAAATGACTGAATATTTTAGACATTTTTTAAAATTACTGTTTTACTGTATGGCTACAAAATACATGCATACAGATTTACTAAGTAAAGAAGGAGGATCAGTGGTTTCAGTCCTCTGATTACTCCATTTTCTCCTCTCCATCCTCCCCAGTGAGGCCTGCTCTTCAGTGCTGTGCTTCCCAGGAGTTTCCTCCAGCTTTAGAAAAACAAAATGCTGCCACTCTTTGTGAGTCTTGTGATAAGTACTACCTCCACTCATACAGAGACTGGGGTCCACATGCTTTTTGCAGCTTGCTGTTTGTGTGGAGCACTAACCTGTACCTCACTTTTACTTATTTATGTCAGACCTGCTTCTGTGCTACATTGCTGCAGCTGTTTCAGCAGAATGCACTACCCTGATTATTGGTGAGTAAAAGTATAGAGATTATTATCTTGAAACAAATGAACAAAACTGTGGGATTTGAATCTGGCCCATGAGAATTATTTCAAAGTACTCTGTTCCAAGAGGTAATGTGTCCGTAAACAAACGTAGGGTTTGATAGCTTGGGTGTGTTTCCCTGTAAGGCTGATCCATCACAGCCTAGGGAGAGATATGCTCATGGCCATGCTTTTATATGACAGACTTCATATCTGTGGGTTGGGGAAATTAATATTTTAACCAAATCCATGTATCTTTTTGGATTCTTGTTTACTTCAAATATTTTCTCATGGATCCTGGGATGTAGGGGGAATTCAGTTAGTTTATCAAGAATTACTTTCCAGACTGAAGTTCTTTTGCCTTAGTCTTGTTCTAATTCTGGATATCCCTCTATTTTAAACCACAGCCAGATTATATAAGTTTGAAATATGGACTTAGTAAGTCTCTTGGTTGTACTGATTTTTACATGAATTTGAAATGCAAATTCAGTGTCTTTCTGGTCCAAAGAAGAGAAGTCATGATTCTACCTAACTGAAGAAGGAACCATATTTGGCAGCATCTAGGAAAGATAATGTATTCCAGGTAATCAATTCATGCTTCATTGGTTCTTTCCAGTAAGATAATGAATAAAGGTACAAGCTTTTTTTTTTCCTGGAGCTGATTAATTATCTCCACAAAATTTACTTTATTCATGTAGTGATCATCTGAGGTTAAACAAATCCCTAAGTATTCAATGTACTTGTAGTCCATTAAGAACAGATCTATTATCCATCCATCCACCCTTTTATAAAAAAAGTTACGGTATTGTTATTGGCAATATTCGGGCTAGAAGCAATTAATCTTGTATTACAAGGCAAGATGAAACTGAGGAAAACCGAAAAAAATATTCCCTAAGATAGGGTAAGATAAGATCAGTTAGATAGGAACTAATAATCTCCGTACATTTTTACGTTAGTGTCTGACTCCTGATATAACACTGTAACTACCTGAGACCAGATCTACAAGGTCATGTAAGTTTGTAATTGGTATTGATTTCAGTGGAAGCAGGAAAGTCTAAATAAATTTCTGGATGGGAACTTTGGACCTTAAATTATTTTGAGTAGGGACAATCCTTCCTGTGGCTGGTATAAAAATGGAGTCTGGGTCCATGCACTCATTGCAAGTTGTTGATGTTACCTGGCCTGATGGTCACCTTTGCCTTATTTTTTTCAGAATAATGTGCACTGTACTGTCTGAATATCTTGGAGAAAAGATTAACACAAAAGATTGTAATCAGACTAAAGCACCCTTCCCAAATAAAAAATATTAGAAAAGCTGATCCATTTAATACAAACAAATATCTATTCGATAGCACTCATAAAAATGAGATTATTGTTCATTGTGGCCAAAGGAGTGTATTGGTATTATGACTAGCTAAGTCCTATCTATAATATATCCTTTTTAGTCATAATGCATGCAGAAAATTTAAAGGACAAACTGTGGTAAAGGACTTGTGGTCCTAAAAAGCCTTAGGCATTTCTGAAGAGTTCTACTAGTTATTAATTTGGCTGCCAACATTTTTGCTATGGTTTTTATATCTGGATTGTCCTTATTGCATGCAGCTCTTATAGACCTTTCTTGTGCAAATTATCAGTTAAAGTTCCAGCATCTTTTGAAGTCTGAAAGAATCTTGCAGATAGGGTGTGTGAGCTTAAATGGACATAGTTGAGTGAAAATCCTGAGGAAGAACCCCTGAAGTCTTAGGTTTTTTTAATTCAGTGGATGCAGACATTAAAAGATACACCCTTTGGCTAGATCTGCAAAGATATTCAGGCTGAACTTACAAAGCTTACAGCAATTCCAGGAATACAAATCTAAAATCCTATATTAGTTCCCTCATCTGAGGAAATGGCCTCAAGTTGCACCAGGGGAGGTTTAGATGGGATATTAGGGAAAATTTCTTCACAGAAAGGGTTGCAAAGCATTGGAATGGGCTGCTCAGGGAAGTATGGAGTCACCATCCCTGGAAGCGTTCAAAAAATATTTGGATATGGCGCTTGAGGAGGTGTTTAATGGTGAACATGGTGATGGTGCTGGATTGATGATTGAACTTCTTGCTCTTAAAGGTCTTTTCCAATATTAATTTTTCTATGATTCTGTGAAGGAGGAGCAGAAAGCTGTACTCGTGTCGCTGTGTCTCCACAGAGAGAGTCAGGGAATGCACCTGGGTCAGTAAAAATTGCTTGATGGAAATGTTTATATTCCTCTGTTGGCTGTGGTGCTGTTGTGTTAGCACTGATATCTAATGTTAAATTTGGCAAGATGCATCTGAGCTCCTTTCAGAGCCATCTGGTACACAGAGATCCAGATTCCTCCAATCCATCCTTTGACGACTCTTTAGGAAGAGTCATCTTCCTACTAGACCATCCTATGTTTTGGTTATACCTAATGCAAATCATACCAGGCTGATCACACCCACCAGAGGTTCAAATTGCACTTTTAAGTTGCTGTGGACCAAAGAGGGATATCCTGAGAGACATGCCTCGTCTGAGTGTCAGAAGTTTGAAAGGATGAATCTGGCCTGAATATGATGTTTATAATCAGCTGATGGCTAACAATTCTGTCTAGAGAAGTAGTTAAATCCCCTTGAAACCTAATGACAGTGTAAAATTATGGTCAGCCTCCCACAATAAGGTGGTCCTTATTATAAAATTATCAAATTTTTTTTTGATACCTTATTTGTATGCCGACATGTCTTACATGGATGGCCTGCATGTGTGTGGTAGAAAGAGAGTGTCTGAGGATGTGACTCTCTGTGGGACTCAGCATCCACCTATGTATTTCTGTTAAAAGTCACAATCTGAACTGTGGTAATGGTGAATTTCTGTCAGGTAAGAGAATGGAGGTGGGTGGAAAACACACTCTGAACCTCACACAACAGTACAAAAAGGCAATGAAATAACCATAATTTAAAGTATTTTAAGTTTTGGGATATGTCTTCTAGATGTTATTACATCAATATAAACCACCACTGAGTTCTTAAATCTCCAGGTAAAATCCAAAGATGACACTTAGACCTCATTAAAATTACCAATAATCTTCCCAGAGAACTAAGATTTTGTACTGCGGGTTTTCCAAATGCTCAGCACCACTGAGATTATGGCCTTTGCATTGAATTGTCATCAGAATAAGGCATACTCTCCCAAATATATTCATGGTGTCTTTTAAGTGAGATGAGTTTTTAATTTAAAATATTTTCCTTTGAATTTGAAATAAGGGACATTGATTTTTCCTCTTTTAGGCTTTGATACAGAAAAATCAGTAGACAAAGGTTGTGTACCATTAACTACAAGTGAAGGGCTAGTTGACCTCAGCAGAGCCATTGATGAGGGTGAGGCTAATGGGGAAAAAATTGATCTCTTCATAATTTGTCAAGTGAAGTGTGGTTAGCTAAAAAATCTCATTATCAACACTGTTCTTGGGAATAATAAAAAAATATCTGTTAAGTCAATTTTATTAAGCTCTTCCCAGGTATAGAAGGAGTCTCAGTTGTCAGTCACTATATAACCCAATGCTGCTGGCATGTAGGTGTCTCACAAAGTGATTGGTGATGCCATTCTCAAGTTTCTAGCAAAGGAATGAGTAAATCCATTTTCTCAAAGTAAAGGGATGCAATTTAATAGAGGGCATTAAGGATTGCTCTTCAAGGGAGACCTATGAATTAGTTTGGGAACTCACATGTTCTTCGGCCTCTCACAAAGTACAATGGGTTTTTACTTTCTTTTTTGGCCATAAAACATTTACCATAGGACTAATTAAAAAATCCTATTAAATTACGTTTCTGTAAGTTGTGTCCCTCATACACTTGGGAAAAGTGTGAAATGTCTTTTCAATTGAAGGCACTTTTAGTTTATATGTGTAATACTTTCTTGCCTGGGGAAACAAATGATGTCTCCATAGGGTGCCTAGCTCAGCATGGAAGCACGATCTCTATGTAACCCTGGTATGTAGGACACCACTGGAGAGTGTGCCTCGGATATCAAATGCAAAACCTCTGTTGATTGAGTGAAAGGACTTACCCTCCTGGAGGCAGCTATAGCAAAAATATTCTCTGCGGATCAAATGGAAGCAAACAGCAAGTCTTGGATGGAGGTAATATTTCTGTGTGGCAGAACAGGATGGTTGAGGCTGAGTTGAAGGCTGTCCATGCTGTTAAATGGTCCCTGGCCACCACTTTTGTCCTGACCAACTATTGTTATTGCTAACAATTATACGGTCAGAGCTTTTAGAACATTCTCCTCATGGTATGGGTTTCACTGTCATGTTTTGGAAAGTAAGAGAGTTTAATCTCTTACATGGGGATGTCCAGCCCTGATTAGATGCCCTGCAGGAGCAGCTTTATGCTAGCAACAGGAGTAACGTATACAGCCTTTTCAACAGAATATTGTTGTCCATATTGTTCTGGATTAGGACTTCGCTTATCAGGTCTGAATTCCCATCTTAACTCAGCTGCTGCTTTTTGGCTTTGGTCAGATCCCTTCAAAACCCTTTATCAGTTGACTTCCTCTGCATATTTTTGATAACTGAAACTAATGTATTTCACAGGTACATAAGAAATACATTTATACATATTTATACATATATATGTATGTATGTACACATATATGCATAAAGGTATATGTAATTCGGTATGGTTAGGTATGATGACTGGAATAGTCTGTCATTTTCAGTGTAATTGTTTTCTCCAATTATTTATTACAAGCAATAACTCTTTTATTTATTATTTTCAGGTGTGCCCATGGAACAGATGCAAACACCATTCATGCTAAGCTGGTCTTAGGAAGTAATTCATTGTACAAGTTTAGGCTTTTAATTCTTAGCTTTGAAGAGGCCAAAATAAATTATTTTTATTAATTGAAAATATTTAGTGAAGATTTCATGTCAACATACGTGAGCCTGTAGGTTTACCTCTAATCTGTTCAAATCAGGGGTTGCTTTAGATATTTGACTTCTTTAGCTTGGATAGCCTAATCACTTATGTCACATGGCTTTCTTTCTATGTCGTATTTGTAAAATTAACTAAAAAGGAAGGGACAAGTGTCATTTGTTGCACAGAGTGGTTTGCAATAAATTGTGTTTTATATGTATTTTATAACTATTCATGTTACTCTCACTATGCCAATATTATTTTAAATAACATCTGGAAAGCAAATACAATCTTGTTAAGCTAAATCAGTGATTATCTAAAAGAAGTTTCACAGATGCCCTTTTTTCACTGCTCTAATGAGTGGGGAGAAGTAATGAGAATTCCTGCAGAAAGGATGGCATTGCTTCTTGTTCTGTTCACAAAGTGTCCACCAATAGTCCCTAAGGGGACTGATAAAGTTGCTTAAACTCTCTCAAAAGGCAATAAAGGGGATCACACTTTTAAAACATAGCCTAGGGAAATACAGCAGCACATAAATTCCTTTGGAAATTGCTTGTCAGGTTCATTTGGAATGGTAAAAGCCAGAATGAGCTTCCAGCTAATAATTATTTCTGAGTGGGAGGGTTGTTGGAGCTCTGGGGAAAAACAAAAGATTTGAGTGCTAGTAGTGAATTTGTTTCTGGAATGCTTTGCAAAACAGAAAATGTATGGGTTTTTTACCCCCACCCACACTTTTAAAGTCTGCTGCAGCACTGGCTGTGGCCACAGGGGATATTATCATTGATTTGGCAGGGTCCTGGATCAGGGCTGTAGACTCCTCACAGTCAACAAGGGAAAAAAAGATCTGACTTTTCAGTTGAAAAGGTGTGTGACCTCTTACAACTGGCTGTTTAAGTGTTACATCTATGCAAATGCCATTAAGAAGCAATGCTATGTAATTTTCAATATGCAAGACTTAACTTGGTATAAAAACCAAAACAAAGAAATGCACTTATGATTTGTGAGTAATAAACACAGCTAAATGCTTCCTTAATGGGGATTGATTCCCTTTTGGTGCCCAGTGAACTCAGCAGACCGTCACAGTGATTTCACTGGGCTTTGATGGGCGGGATTCATCAGCCTGAATGTAGACATGTGCATCTGACCTATAGCTTGCCCTGGCTTCATAGTCAGGGAGGGTAAAGCAGCTTATTTTTTTTTTTTATGGTTGGGGTAGAAAGCAGCATAGTTTAAGATGCATTTCATCTCATCCTAATTTAGATGTTTGAAAGAGATTTTGTGAATTCTGTCCTAAAACTACTCATTTGTCTCCATTGGCTCTAAATGGAGCCAGAGTGACCAGTTGAGATGGAGATGAATCCCCCTCTCACTGAGTGGAAAGGTCAGCATCTGCTGTTTATACAAGCTCCTCTTTGCTTGAGTTGTGCTATAACCCACCAGCTTGAGACTCTTCTCCTTGCACAAAATGCCTCTTAGTGCCCCATCAGCATATACAAGGGAAACTAATGCAAATGGACAATTTTCTTCTGTCAAAATTGTGCCATTCTGTGGTAAATGATTCTTGGACCACACAGACGTATTTGAAAATTTAAGCTAAGCAGAAAAACTAAAGCAGTTTTGAAAGTGTAAAAATACTTTGACACTGAAAAAAAATTGTGGTTTTCTATGTCAAAGTGACATTTCAGTTGGAAAGTAGCAAATTTTAGTCATTTAAATTTATTCCAAATCAATGAGTAAAGCACCAACATAAATCAAAGTTTATTCATTGCCTGAAATATTTTTAAAATTTTGTTTAAAACATATTTTTTATGACATTGCATTTTGTATTTTTTTTTACTTCACAAACAAATGAAAAACCACCCCTCAAAATCAGATCTTCTGTTTTCTCAGTGCACAGTAATGTGCGTTAGACCCCAACAGGATGCTTTGTCCTAAGTTCATGTGTTTGTAAAGCCTGTGAGGTGTTTGCTTTATCTCCATATTTCAGCACTTGGACTTGGACTACAGTCTTTGCCTAGAGGAAAGGCTTCATCAAAATTTCTTGAAGTGCTGTAGCAAGGGACTAGAGGCACAAATGGCTTTTAATGTTTAAAGGCTGCTGTAGAGCTGGGGCAAACCCACACAAGTCAGTGAGTTACCTGAACTCAAAACTTGCGTAGCAGTTTGGGACATCAAGCACGGAGATTTGCAGATACCCACTTGGTTCAAGTGGGGACAGCAAATAGCAGCACATCCACTGCAGTTAACAGAGTCATACTCTGGTAACACTTTCTGCTTCTCACTTAGTGGCAGCACACTTCAGCCTTTTCCACTCCTTATGGCAGGGCCTCCCCCGATCACGCTGTTGGCAGTCAGGGGAAGCTCCTTGTTCTGGAGCGAGGATGAGGTCTCGCCTGTTTGCCTTCTGTTCAGCACTGCTCTGTGGTGCATGCAATGACTCTAATGTATTCACTCAAGCAAACTTCCCAGGGAAGCCCCTATATCCTTGAAGGCAGGGATTCTTAGTTTGTTTTGGGGGTTTTTTTCTTTCTTTTTTTTTTTTTTCTCTTTTTTTCTTTTCTAGAAATAGATTCATTCTCTGGTAGGCTGAGAACAGCCATTGACTGTGTTCCCGTGCTGTTGAAAAATTACTGTCAAAAGTGTTTGCTGACATCTAATCAAGGCAGAGATGAGGGATTTCTTAAAAACAGTACTTGTGATGCATGTCATCTTGCTTTGTTTGGTCAGTTGTTGTCACCTCAGCTTTAAAGAATTTTAATTACAGTAGCTGTTATGAACACACTCCCTCAGGGAAATATAATTTTCTTATATTTGAATTAATTTGTGTGAGTGCAGTTTACCTTCTCCTTAGAGCCACTTGTCTCATGGTTTGAAATCTGAGCTATCCAAACTTTCCAAATTTGTGAGCAGATGCTACTGGTGGGACTCCCCAGTGTGCCAGTCATTTTTTTCCCCAAAAGGATATGTGCACACAGGCAGGTTGTGGGCACGCAGCTGTGCATGAGGAGGCTGAATCCAGCCTCAGGAGCAGGCAGCTGGGCGGCTCCAATGCAGCCAGAAGGGAAAAATCTCATTGAGTTGTCATCATTGCTCTTAGACAAACCCTGGTGACCTCAGGGTGTCTGCTTAATGCAGGAAATTTTGGAGTGGAAGTTTTTATGTAAGAATGCATAAAATGCACTCTCCTATCTGCCTAAATTCCTATTGAAAACAGGAATTTCATCTCCAAGCTCTCTTTGGCGCTTCTGAACTGTTTTTGAAAATTATTATGATCACTGATATATTTGCAATATGTCAGAGCTGTGGAAGTTACATCAACTTGTATTGGTGGAAAGCTAATGTAAGGGTGCCTTGATTTAAGCATTTGGATATTTTCCCTACACTTCAAGCCGTTTGGCAATAGTGTTTACTTGGACCCAGAAAGAATGAGAACTTGCCTGATATGGGAACATGATTTTTCATTTTAAACGCCTTTCTCTCTTCCGCAACTGTCTCAGATCTCAGTTGCAGATAACTGCCCTCAAAGGATGCTTTCCCAACAACTTCATATTCTTTATCTGTAGAAATTGAAGTAACTCTTTGGTTCTTAAGCCACTGACAACAACAGACTGATTAATTTCTCTACTGCCATCCTCTACTTTGCACCTTCTATAATGTTCCTATTACCATGATCAGTACTTTTATCTCAGGGGACAGATGAATTTCTAGTATTTATGGCTGTTTACTCTGCATGGCTATTTTTTCAGAGAGCAGAGAATTGCATTTCCAGTTTATTCGCCTTCTCATACCTTCAAAGCTGTAAGCCATGTTCTATCAACCATAAATGCACTTGATTCCTTGGAGTACATGCTCTGAATTTACAACAGTTTGGTACAGAAAAGTCTTTTGAGACATTAATTTTGTAATTCAGTTTATTCTACTTGAATTATGAGCCAAGTAATAAATCTACATTATTTATCTGCACTGGTGATTCCCAGCCAATTGAGTAGGCTACTCTTTGAGGAAGCTGTCTTCAATGCTGTGTCTATTGAAAGACCAATTCTGTGTCTATTAAAAGACATTACAAAGTTTTTCCTTTCCCTGATTACAGTTTGTTGTTTGAGAGGTCTTGTTCAGCCTTTCAATTGTATGTATTACTATAGTGTCTTTAAAATTGTCTAAGTGACTTCTTCATATCCAAGCAATGTGTACCTTCTCAAGACAGATTTAAATCCCATTAGAAGTTTGGCTTATCAAGACCTGAATCTTCTTCAGAAGGGAGAAACACCAGAAACATGGGATTATGAGTGGATAGACACAGATTACAGCGGATCTTAATATAAAGACTTAGGACTTTGGGCAGTTTTTGCATCGGTCTCTATCAAGAAAATTAGACATGAAGAAATGGCTGGCAAATTAACAGTAGCTAAGAGGAAGAACTCGTGTGGAAATGCAAAAGGACAGTTTAGAGGCCACTCAAGTTAGATCAGTTGTTTTTGGTTAAATCTCCCACATAAGACCTAAGAAGTGGCTGTAGTTCTCTGACCTCTAAGGACGGTCATGGGAGGATGGGTAAATTATAGGCCAGTCAGATGATCATCCATTACCAGGAAGATACTGGTGAAACTAATAGAGCTAGGAATCTAACAGTAGCATAAGGAGTACGTCAGTATAACTTGAGAAGATCAAATTATGTCAGACTAGAACAATTTGCATGTATAATTAGGAGAAAAAAAACCAGTGACCAGGAGAGGAGATGTTATTTAACTTGACTCTAATAAAATACTGAACTCGTCTAACAGGACACTCTTAGTAGCAAATGGGGTTTATAAATCTGTCATAAGGTGAGAGCAAAACTACCGGGGATAAAAAATAAATGAAGGGATTAAGGGCCCATTCTCAAAGTGAAAGAAAGAATGCTTGCTGTAGGGATTCTCCTGGCTTGGGGTGTATGAAATAGTTTCATTAATCACCTTGCAAGGTGGAAGAGGGAGTAGAGCTGTAATATCTGCAGACTCTACCAACCTGGAAGGGGATTGCAAGCTCTTAGGAGGAGAAATCTGAGAGACTGAAAGCAAGATTCAAAAAGATTCCTGTGTGTCTTGACATGCTGAAGGAAAAATCTCTGGGAAAAATAGGACACAACTCCTCAGTGAGGAGAGGTGCAGAACACTATCCTGAGGAATAATTAATTGCATACATATAAGAAAGAGAGCGCTCTTGGCAAAGCAGAAGTTAAACAGACGCCTCTGAATCCCTAACTGAATGTGAGTGAAGAAACTCATGCTGAGAAAAGTAAGCCACATACTACGGTATATGGCAGACGTGCTCTAAGTTTTACTCCTTCTGCTTTACTCAGCATTCATAAGACCTTGTTCTGTTCCCAGTTTTGAGCAGTGCACAGTAACAGATGGGCCAACTGGAGGGAGTCCAGCAGACCGAGTGCTGGTAATCCACAGATGTAGAAAACATGACCTTTAAGGTGAGATTGGAGGAATTTGTTTTGCTTAGCCTAAAGATGAGAATACTGAGGAGGACGTGGTAACAGTGCTTTCTAGGACTGGCAGCAAAAGGAAAGAAATAATCAGTTTCCTGTGTCCACAGATATGACAGGAAATAATAGCTTAAAATATACCATGGGTTATTGAGGTAAGACATTAGATAAAACGTGTCACTCTAATGATAGAACAAATCTTTATCTGGAATGATTTAGATATAGCAGATCCTGACTTTGGACCAGTGCTGGATAAGACAAAATTCTCAGCCAGAGATATGTTCCTTTGTGGTGAAAGTGTTACCACAGCAAATGAGGCATGAAGCACCTTGCTGTCCCAGAAGTCACACGCTTGAAATGAGGCACAAAATAAAATGTGAACTAAAAAGTTGAAAGTCACTGGAATAGTTGATGGCGAGGTTCCTTTCAAATCCCTCTTTCTCTGACTTTAGAGCATGTCATTACATAACTTGATTGGGGTGCTTATCGAACCTGATTTTGGTTTATGACAAGGTTGATGAAGGGAAGCCAGCCGATGGAATATTTTTGGATTTCAGTAAAGCTTTCTATACATCTCTCACAGTATCCTTCTGGACGAAATGTCCAGGATTCATCTGGATAAGCATATCATGCCATGGGTGAGCAACTGGCTCATGGGTCGGGCACAGAGGGTGACATCAGACTGGTGACCTGTCACTAGTGAGTTCCACAGGGCTCCATCCTCAACATCCTCATTAATGACCTGGATGCAGGACTGGAAGGGACACTGAGCAAGTTTGCAGACAATAGAACTGGGAGGAGCCGTTGAGGGCAGGAAGGCCCTGCACAGAAACCTTGACAAATGAGAGGGCTGGGCAATCACCAATCAGGCGAAGTTCAGCAAGGGAAAGTACTGGATTCTGAACCTGGGATGGGGCAACCCTGGATGTGCAGACAGACTGGGGAATGAGATGTTGGAAGGCAGTGCCATGGAAAGGAACCTGGGAGTCCTAGTTGTTGCAAATTGAACACGAGTCAGCAGTGCCCTGGCAGCCAGGAGGGTCAGCCCTGTCCTGGGGGGCATCAGGCACAGCATCACCAGCCAGGCGAGGGAGGGGATTGTCCTGCTCTGCTCTGCACTGGGGCAGCCTCACCTCAAGTCCTGGGGGCAGTTTGGGGTGCCATGATATAAAAAAGACATAAAACGATTAGAGAGTGTCTAAAGGAGGGCAACAAAGATGGTGAAGGGCCTTGAGGGGAAGCTGTATGAGGAACTGCTGAGGTCACTTGGTCTGTTGATCCTGGAGGAGACTGAGGGGAGACCTCACTGCAGTTACAGCTTCCTCATGAGGGGAAGAGGAGGGGCAGGCACTGATTTCTTCAACCTGGTGACCAGTGACAGGACCCAAAGGAATGGTCTGAAGTTGTATCAGGGGAGGTTTAGGTTGATATCAGGAAAAGGTTCTTCGCCCAGAGGGTAGTTAGGCACTGGAAGAGGCTCCTCATGGCAGTGCTCACAGAAAGACAGAATTGAAGAAGCATTTGGACAAAACTCTCAGGCACGTGGTGGGATGCTTGGGGTGTCCTGTGCAGGGTCAGGAGTTGGAATGGATAATCCTTGTGGATCCCTTCCAACTCAGCATACTCTGTGATTCTGTGATTCTATGAAAAGTGCCACGTAAAATAAATGAAATAAATAAAACCATTGTGACCCTAGACTATACAGACGTAGTTTGTTTTCTGGCTGCACATTCCCTTTTACTGAGAAAAAGGACTGGACTGGAATATTTCTTGCTTCTCTCACCTTTAAGTTGTGCTAATTAGGCTCTTATATGCATTCTAGAAACTTTAATTTTGCTAACCAGATTCAAACCCCAGTGATGAGGCCCTGACAGTTTTGACATTTGTCTTTTCAGAATATTACTCTAGACGCAGTGTTTTTAAGAGTCATATTTTTCCAAAAACATAGAGTGCCACCTCATACAAAACCCTCCCGCTTTGCACACAACTAAATCTTGCCCATTTGAGCCCAAGGATAAGAAATGTAATCCCCGGAATTTTGTAAGAAAGGCTAATGTAGAAAGAATATTTTATAGAGGATATCAGCTAACATAATGTTATTGTTGTGCTATGGCTACCATGATGATATAAACCTTCTGTCCTTAATGCAAATTTTCTCAGCTTTTGTTTAAAGAAAATTATTTATTTAGACTTCAAAATACACTAATTTCTGTAGGGTTGTGCTGGATGACTACCTAAATTACAGCAAATATTTTAAAGTTGCATATAGCAAAGAATCAGTAAGCAACAGTATCCTGTTTGCCAAAATATTGCATTATGCTAGGCAGCATAGATGACTGATGGATGATTCTCCCTTATTAAATTAGAATGTATTTTAATAGAATAATTCTTTGTAAATACTTTTGAGTAAGGAGAGAATGGTACATGCATAAGCGGAGTGTAATAAAACTGCTCTCGGAAATGCTTGGAAATCCAAAGATAGTTCTGTTAATGAGCAAGAATCTGGTGTAAAAAGAGATCAGGTAACACTGACTCATTAGCAAGTGAAATATTTTCTTTAAGTTCACGACTTTTTCTGCTCACATGTATCTTTCCATATGCTCATGTCTCTCCTGTTCCCCAGACATGGCCTAGGTTATATAAGGTTCATATGAAAAATCTATTCCATCCTATAATCATATAAATCAATCTAAATAACTTTTCTAATGCTTTAAATAAATTGCTGGTAATCTGTTTGTAGTCACTCATATTGGTTTAACATGGATCTATAACTGTTCATCTTGTTCCTACATCTATTTCTGTAATTTAGAACATCTTCTTGTGCTGTATGTGAAAGTCATTTCCTATAAACAGAGTGAGCCGTGAGCTCTCTATTATGGGACATTCATTGGGAGAAGGAAGGAGAAAAGACTTAATGGCTATTAGGTTGTTTCATGGTGTATTCATGAGGAGTCAGTCTCTCATTTCCAAGGCTGTATCTCAGAACAACATTAACACACCTAAGACAACTCAGATTTTCCTCACTATATTGCTCATTTTCTCCCAGTTAAAATCAAGTTTTTTCATCTCTCACCCTCCAAGGGAAGCATGTATACAATTAAGGGTAGGTTTATGAGACGATATCACTGGTCCTAGGCTATTTTACTTTCCTAATGGGTTCTCCAAAACATAATGTTCCATGTTGTCTCTGAAACCTATAAACTGTAACTCCACTATATGCTTACTTGCTACTTAGAAACAGAATTTTTCAGACCATTCCCACTGTGGTGTAGATGCTACTTTTATTCAGCCAGCAGGCTGAATGAACAAGTAAAATGGGCTTCTGCTAATGTGAACAGCTTTAATTGAAAAAGCTGTCACCATCAGAGCAGATTATATTATATTTCTTTATGCAGTCATACATCTTTTGCATTTTCTCTTTCTCTAGAAGCATAAAAAAACATCTGTCCAGCAGGCAAGTGATTATTAACTCAGTTTTAAAGAACTTTCCTAACAAATAATATTGTTACACTTGGCAAATAAAGTCCTAAATCTTTTTTATTCTATACAATTTTTGAATGCTGCAGAGTGGAGTGATAGCACAAGCAATGGTCCACAGTCCGACTTCTGACTGCTTCTGTATGCTGTTTTCCACTGGTGCCAACATATTGCATTGATTTTGAAACAGCAGAATTCATTCTCCCAAAAATTAGATGTCAATACAATCTGGGGATGCAAACTGAGAAAGGAGAGGTAGCTGTTATCAGTGCTGGTGTGGGATCATCTCCTTGCACACTCTCTGACCAACTAGACCGAGACTGTGGTAGGACACCTGAGTTTCATTATGCTGGTAAAAAATCTGAGCTGGTTTAATAGGAACCGAATTTAAGTTCAAGTTGCAGTAACTTATGTAAGAAGAGCAATACTTACAGGCACAACTCTATAATATCATCTGCTTTCTTGAAGAACACTATTTATTTTGTGCTCAGCCAATTTCTTTTTTTTTTTTTTTCATGCCAAGGATGTAATGCAGACTCCCATAGCTTGATAGTTTTCCCTTAACAGCCATCTCAGGACACAGATGATTTTGAACATCTCTGGAATTTTAGCACACAAGTTACCTGGATTTGTTACAATGTTCAGCAGTAAAATAGCTAACAATGCTCCCATTGAAATAGAGGTAGTTAGGTTTCAGACTTAACATTCTTTTGGAAAGTAAGGAAAAAACCATATCCTCAGAGCTGTAATTTCAGGTGTTTATCTTTGCAATGTCCCATATTTCACTTTCATGTTTTCACAGCCATGGCGATTACTGGTTTCATAACAATACAAAAGTAAGCTGGAACTCCTCTATAGCAATGTATAGCAGAGCATGGCTAATTTTGTGGATGGGGCTCTGCAGAGCACAGCTCAGGCTGGGAACAGATGTATTTTTCTCAGCCCAGCTCTGCTTGTGAGGAGATTACTGTGCATCAGTGCTGACTTGCTCTTATTTTCTAGCAGAACTGATTGTGTGAGTGCTTCTTCACCCATTTCAGTTACACACAGTCATATTAGCTTAAGTAATGGGAATAGATCATGGTTCACTCATTTTTGTTCTTTTTTTTTTTTTTAATCAAAATGGGTTAAGGAAAGCAAGAACTGAATTGTGGAAGCTGTGACTTTTGTGACAGAAGAGAGGTAGAAGACAGGCAGTGGACAAACCTGATTTCCAGGGTGTGCATCTGTATAAAACTTTTGAACAATTTGGCATGTGACAATGGGAGAGCTCCCTATCTGCCTTCCCTAGATGAGTAATGCTTGTCTGCAGCAGGAACAAGAAGTGAAAT
This sequence comes from Falcunculus frontatus, assembly GCA_013398115.1. Taxonomy (NCBI): domain Eukaryota; kingdom Metazoa; phylum Chordata; class Aves; order Passeriformes; genus Falcunculus; species Falcunculus frontatus. The sequence goes on from VZRV01002112.1 coordinate 1,944,374, forward strand.
TTCAGTAAAGTGTAGCTCCTGCTTGAAACCTCGGGGCAGACGAAGACCATCCACCTTTCCAGTCACAGACATGCTGAGCGCAGTGCTGAGGAGAAGTGAACCATTCCATTCATTTGAATTCTTCAGGCCAAATGTTGAGATTGTAATTGATAAAATTAGGCTAGTGAAAGTCTTTAAATGAAAAGAAGGGAAAAGGGTTAACAAATGAAGTGATGAAAAAAAAATTGATACGGCAAGTGAAAATGTGCTCTAACTATAAACAAAATATACAGTTACTCAAGCCAAAAAACCCCACATAGTATTTGCACAGACTTTTACTAGAGTCAGAATCCTAATAGCAGTGGTAGAGTATCCTCAATATCCTGAAATAAAAATATGCAGGAAAGTTTGGTTATATGCTTTAGCTATTCCTTTGGTAAGTGAGGTGCAGTGAAATGATGTAGTTAGGAAAACGGTCCACATCATAAATTCTTGAAATAGAGAATGACAGCTGAATACTTTATTTAAAGCACTATACTTTCTGACACTTGAGAAACAGACCAACAGCACATGATCTACTTCACAAGCAATTTCGGATAATAAGACAAAGCAAAGTAATTCCATACTAGAGTTTTTCAATGAGTAGTAAATCTGCTGAAAAATGGTGTTTTTGAGAGGCTGAAAAATTCAGCTAACCAGATAGAATTCCCTTTCAGCCTTTAGCTGAAAAGAATGGAGAAAATTAAACCTGGGAAATGCTTCTCCATGATGTTTTGAAATAGAATATCTCTTTGAGGAAAGGGCAATTTTTTTTCTACATTATTTAAAGAATTGTGTGACAGTTATAAATATGAAGCTCAAATTCATTGTGCAACCATGGTGCAGCTCTGGCCCATTGCTGTGCAAACCCAGTGCACTTCAGACATGAGTTCCCTGGGTGTCCCAGGAACTCCTCATCCAGCTGCATAGATTAGATAATAGACTGATCTGAATCAGTGGAGAGACTCAAGACAAGGTGAACTTAACCCCTAGCCTGCTTTACCACAAAGCATCTGATTATCTGGCAGAGGAACTCTCCAGATGAGAATTTCAGCCTGTCTTGAAGCATTTTCCAGGCAGCTCCAACTGTGCTTGGACCAATCTCCATGCTCAAATGTGTTGATTAACACTGAGAGTGGAGAATCGGACCATTCCTGAAGCTTCTTGAGGTGATTCCTGCTGCAGAATTGATCAAATTGGACATCAATAAGACATTTCAAATAGCCTGTGAAAACTCCTTCAGCGGGTCCAGAAATGATCAGGTGGGAAAGTCTCTCACGCATGGTAAAGATAGATAAGAGATGATTTTATGTAGTAAGACCAGAGGTGGAGTGGGAGTAAGAGCCAAATATCAGAACAGAAGTTTGGAGAGTTTCACTCTGAACAGCAGAAGGTGCCATTGCAAGGACCCTCAAAATTCCCTTATCACCATCCAGGCATTGACCAGCCATCCTGTTTGAGATATTTGGTTCTCCTTGTGAACATTACCTTGTACAAAGATACAATAGTTTCAGATTCTTTTAAAGATTCTGTCTGTGTGTTCAAGAATTTCTGATTTATAAGTCCATTAAATAGTATGTAGAAAAAACCCAAAAAAGCTAAGCAACTGTAGACAAAGTATCTTGGTATTTGTCAAATCCATTTTCTTCCATTTTGATAGTTTCCTCCCCTTTCCCAAAACCAAACAATTGTAGAACCTCAAATAAAATGAAATCTCAATCATACAGGAATTAAAAAAATTAGGTTCTAATCCCCCATCTCTTTTTTCTGTTTCTGCAAGTTGTGCTCTCAACTGATTAACATGCCACCCCCTTCCAAACTTTCAGATCTTTATGTTAAATAGCTGAGCTTAAATAGAATAAATTCTACATGCAAAACTGGCCATGTTATTGCAGGTTTTGTACTTTATGTCCAGTGTCATTCTGTTCACTAAAGGGTGAATAGCTGTATCCATATGACACTTTTAGAAGGTCAAGGGCTTCCTCCAGGAAGCCATATATTCACAAGCCAGGTATTCATAAACATCACTGTCTTCTGGCACTTTTGCCTCACCATAACCCACCTTAATCATGGTAATTGCAGCACTTGAGAAAATATCCCACAGATGTGACCCATTCCACTGTGAGTTTGTTCTACTCATACAGCATATTATATTTAATAAAGTTGTATAATATAATTTAACCAATTGTTGATTATATTTGGTTAGATTGAGCATTGGAGAGAAAGAATCTGCTTCATGGGATACAGCAGAGGAAATGAGAGAAGGAAGCAGTTGAAATTTGTAGATACCTTCCAAAAACTGGACAGGCTCAACCCAGCTTCTCTGGGCTCCAACACCTTCACTTCCCAAGGGTACAAAATCCAGGCAAGGTGACTGCTTGGGTTGTGCTGACTACTGGATTTTACTGACTGCAAATACAACTCTGTCTTCCGGCAGGATCTCTTTCATGAGCTCTTGTTGCCAGCATCACCTATTTAGGGAGAGAGGGAACTGACAGCAGGATACTGGGCAAATGTCTAACCTAGCTGAATTACTCCTAGGGGTTCAAGAACTGTTAAGAGAAAAAGCACATTATCAAGTACAGCAAACCTTTTCAGTCCTACAGAGTCAGAACACAGAAAAAAGCCATATGGACTTTACAGCTCATGGTGATCTGGAAAGACCTCAGGTACTTATGTTTATATAACATTCTGGGCTTTGTCTCAGCTTAAATTTCTTAAAAACCATTTGGGCATAGGAGATGAAGACTTCAGTAAGACAGGAAATACAAACAAAAGCCTCTTCAGCCTTTAAAATATGCCTCCAAAATAACAAGGTACTGAGGCAGCAAAAGAACCCCAGCTTTTAGGCTACAATTCACTCTGCTCTTACCGTAAATTAACTTAGGCAAAAACCAAAGTCAGATCACATGTAAGTACTTTTTTCTTCCCACTTGCTTTGGTTTTATTTGGTTCTTACTCAGAAAGCTGCTGTGAAGAAAGTGAGAGAACAACTTGTGATCTACACCAGGTAATTATAGCTGCTGCCCCACTGTTCTCTGCACACAGTATTCCTCACGCCCTGTGTCGCATTATGAGGAGGAATTCCTTTCTTCCTTGCATTCCTATCCCAGACCTGGCTGTATATCAACGACTGATGTTATCTGTGCATGGCTTTCTATTTACATTTATATCCTTTAAAACCAATGAAAAGCTTGAACAATACCAAGTGCACACTGTAATCAGCATGTAAAGTTTGTTGTGTGTCCCAGGATCTTGGGATGAAAAGCTTTCTATATGCATCATTGCTATTAGTTTTTCCTGCATCGTTTGTCAAGATAAGTACATAGTGTTGTTTAGCACAATGTACTGGAAGCTTCTGACTTGCAAATTAATTTGAAACGTAGAACCACATAAAAACATTTTATGCATCTAACACTGATGATTTAATTTTTGCTCTTGAGAAACAGTCAAAAAGGAAAGTTAGCAATACATATACACAAGTTAAAAGAACACATGTAATGAATTAAAAATCATTGCCTTCAGTTAGACATCGATTGTCACTGTGGAGCAGTGACTATGATGGGAATTAAATAAGATTAACACAGCCAACACAAAAAGCTTCTATTGCTGATAAAAAGAAAAGAACAGGACCTTTCAGAATGCAAAGGCAGATTCAGCCATAAAAAATCTTGTAGAAATCTAATTCTAGTACTTTTCATGGAGCTGAGCATGTAATGTCTGCTCACATGTAAAGATACCCTTGAGGAGGAAAAGCAGGAGGAGGTGCTTTATGTTTATGCTTTGGGTTGTCTCTGTGGAAGGAAACTGAAGAAGTTATGAGGCTGATTAAACTTAAGTTGTGGTTGGGAATTATGCACAGATTAGAAATGAAGGTTGATGCTTCAAGGTCTTTCTGGTAGCAGAGATGATATTTTAAATAGTTTTTATATATTCCACTTTACTCAGAAGTGTCACACGGTAATATGTTACACTCTCTCATGCCGTGTTAAGACATTTTCAGGAGGTCCACATGAGATAATATGGAAAGAAATCTGAGACACATTATTGTGAGGAATGGCCCTTTAGGCTCTGTGAAATAAAGTGGTTTTGCTTTCTGGGAATTTCTGTCAACTGTTTGCTGTATTCTTTACTCTATCCCTGTGAACAAAGTCTGAATAAGCTGGGAAACAACTCTTTTTTGCTTAAGTCCTGCCACATCCAACTGTCACAGAGATTCTCCACTCTTTTTCTAGCCTTGGCTCCTGACCATAAAAGATGAGCCCCTTGGGCAGCTCCAGTCTAGTGCAAAGTGATTGTGGACCCTAACTATAGCTAGGGAAAAGAAAAAGAGCAAAAGGTGTGCCCTTGTGCATTGGCAATCACTGCCACTGACTATGGTCAGGCGGTCTCTTCATGGCCTGCTCTCTGCACTGGATGAGAAGCATCTGCTGTCCCTGTAAGGGGGTATTTGTTCTGAATGTAGATCTTAAAGTGGAAACAATGCCCCAGGGAGACCCTCAGAACGACACCTAATAAAAACTAGTTGAAAAGCTGCTGTTGGTGCTTGCTTATCCTTTTTGAGTCAAGCTCTTTGGGGAGATCCACAAGACATCTGCTGAGTCTGTGCTGGGTGGTACAAGTCTGGGAACATTTATCCTCAGTCCCCATGGCTGAAAAAGCCCATTAGCACAGCAAGCCCACACAAAGACTGGACCTGACCTCAGGGGCCACTGTTTAATTTCTGCTTTTTCCTTCTTCTCTCTCAGTGGTTTATTTTCTCATAAATGTTCTGACTGCTGGGGTCAGTAGATAGTCTTACAATTACACAGACTTTGTTCCTTGTTTTAAACAATTGCTAGCCCTTTAGGAGCCAGATTTGTCAATATAAATCATTGGAGTTAAAAGTTCATGAAATGGTGGGAAGATCTTTTGTGTGTATGTTCCCAAGAGAAGGATTTTGCCTCTAAAGTGGAACAAGTAAGAGAATGTGAAATCTGGAAAAGAGACACCTGTGCTCTTGTCAAGTCTCCTGCTGAGCTCGCAGCAAACCTACCAAGTCCCATTCCCTAAGACAGAGGCTCACTATTTAACCTCAGCAAGGTACCCCAGATCTAAACATTTCACTGATTCTATTTTTGTGCTCCCATAACTTTAATATTAGTAGTAGTAATGTAGTAGTTTTGGGACCTCCATAAATCCATGGAATCAGTAGTAAATTTTGCAAGGCACTACTTTAAATTAACTTTAATTATTTGAAACCTGTTTATACAGAAACAGCTGCCTAGGCCACTCCCTACATAAGATGGCTCATCTTAAAGTAGGTGCCTCAAGCCAGGAAAGAGGATCCTCAAGTTGGCCTTCCGTGAGCATACAATTTGGGTAGCTAGTTTTGAGCAGATCCCTTATTTTTAGATGACTAAAGTTAAGATATATATTTCACACAGCAGTAATTTCCTGTAATTATCCATTTAACCTCCTTCATTGTTGAGATGGAAAGAGCACAAAATGATGGTAGGTTGTTTATTCCTAGATTTCCTCTTTTTTTTTTCCATGGAGTGCTGATGAGGAAGGGGTAATGTGATCCAATGGCAGTGGTAACATCTGAATACAGTGGTTGCAAGAGTGAGATAAGCAAACTCACTTTTCATAGCCAGCCAGATACATCAGCTGGGAGGAATAGAAGCAATTTATATTCCTTAGATAAAAAATATTCTGTTAAAAACACTTCTGAAAGATATTTATATGAAACTTCTCACTGACAGAATCCTAGTCAAAAGTCTATTCATCTTTCCCTAAGAGAGGTATCTAAGATAGGGCAGATGAATCACCTTCTGGAGGTGCCTGTCTCTGAAGACTTCCATTCAGACATTTTTCTTTGTCTGTGTTGGGTGAGGTAAAGCTTTGGCAACTGCTGATTTTAACCCCAGTAATGAAAGTGGCTGGTGACAAACTAGAAAGAAGAGAGAAAGTAAAAGATGCTTTGTTGCAGGTGACATGAAAATGCCAGAATAAACTTAGAAATAATTAAAAATTAAATGTGACCACCTGGGAAATTATTCAAGAAGAGGTCATAGGTTTTCAGCTTCCTGAAGAGATAAAGCTCACTCTTCTGGGAAGTCTAACATTAGTAAGAGTTTTAAATGCCAGAAGAAAGGTGTCCTTGAAGAACTCTAGAAAAAAAAAGAAAAAGAAACGCTTCAGATTAGATTCTCATTTACACTAAAAATTTTTTTAGCACATTTGCAGTATGGACTAGCCTTGCAGTAGGTGCAATTCCACCTACTTCCCACTAATTACTAAAATGGTGTCAATTATGTTTTTTGAGATGAGGGTGCCCAAATGAGAGGCTGAAACTGTGAATTGAAACTATGAATGAGCAAGTTTTTATGAAGACTCACAAGAACTCAAATATATTCAGTAAACTATAGTTGGGTTTTTTCATAACATACAAACAAAACATTTCTCAAACTGCAATGTAGTATAGTCTGTTCAACCTAAGCTGTCATCCTGTAAGTATTCCTCATACAGAAACAAATGATTGTAGGTTCCAAATATTTTCATAATTATCTTTAAATAATATAACATTCAACAATATCCAAGATAATGTTTCAGTTCTCTGAATTTCTAGCCCAAGCAGCCTCAGAGACCATAAAGAAATAATGGGACACAGGATAAGAAATGAACACAGTTCAGCACTGATTTATTGCCTCCTATTTTTAACCTGGCTTCCTAAGAAATCAATGCCTACACGCTCATGCTGTGTATGTGTGCAGGTATTAAATTGGGCTTACTGGACAATTTCAACTACACCTGTGTGGAAAGAAATCTCAAAGATAGTAAGGCTGAGAGTAATCTCATGTAACTTCAGATGGCTGACAGTGTGGATATGTCCATTTGAACTCAATACCCCAGGCTCCCTCCATAGGCACTGGAAGAGAATCATCACTGTGTATGGTGATTTATGTTATCTATTTTAGACATTTATTGTAGGATGGGACAAATTTTGCTATAGAAATAAGGATGGTCTAAATGTGGCAAAATACAAGCACTGAGGTTTCCTCCTACCATCTGTTTTCTGTGAGGGTTCTCCAATAACAGCTGAACTCATCCCACATCTCCTCAACTGGCGGCATTTTGTGGTTGAATTTGGATACAGAAACACTTTAATCATAGAGATAAGCAATTTTAACAATTACACAACTCCCCTGTGGTGTGGGAGTCATGATGTGGTTCAGGTGAAATGCTGGAGGGGTTAATGTAGTGGTTCCAACTCTGATATGCAACATCCTGGAGCAGTGTTCCAGGTCCTTTACAGTCTCGTCAGATACCTGTCTCCTGGAGCTGCAAAAGTAGTCCCAAATCCCCACTCCAGGGATACAGAGCCACTCATAATCTCTCTGGTTCCTAAGTCCTCCTCCAATATTCTTTATGAGGGTGGAGAATACCTTTCTGTTCACATCCACTGAGGTTTTCCTATTTGCTATCAGAAAATGGCTATTTCACTGTTGTTAATGCTCATGACATGCTTATTCTGAACATGGTTGCCCTTCTTGCCTTTCAACAGGTTGTTGCAATGTTTGGCTGTTTCCTTGAGTGCACTAAAGTTATTCAAAGTCCATTCTGTTCAGAGGTTCAAGATGTTCTTAGGCCCATTATATTTCATATACTTCTGCCCAAACAGAAATTTGGTTAAAGTTTGTCCATTCCTACTAAACCACAAATTTGGTTAAAGTGCTATCTTAACAGTTCTTCTAACTAGGTTTTACTCTTGCTGTCTGCTACACGATGTCACACTGATTTTTTTCTCCCACTCCTGTACTCACCTGACCACCTTGCTGTCTTGCAGCCCTGCTTGCTTCTCATCAGGCTTCATTACCCCAGGTGGTCAGGGGAATATTTGCCCAAGTAGAACAGCTTTAAAAGTAAAGCCTGACAGATTTTTTGTAGGAGACTGGGGAAAAGAGAAACAGAGCTATGCCCTTTATAAATATTTCTTGCAGCCATTTATACAAGAAAGCTGCCAACGTGACTCTACAGGAAGATACAGAGGTACTCTTGGTAATGCTTTTAAATGGTCTTCAATCATACCTGAAATATCTTTTCACAAAGGCACTTGAATAAAGCTCATGACATTTTGACTCAAAAGCTTACATTATGTGGTAGCAATAAGTAGTGCATAGGAGCTCAGTTAAACTCTGTCTCACTGAAATCTAACAATGCAATGGCTCTTAGGAAGATATTTATGAGAGGAGTTGTTTTCATTGGAATTGCCCCAAAATACAACCTTTTCCTGACGAGCTATTTAACATCGTTTATTCATTATCTAGACTGTGACATGACATGTCTGATAGACTGGTAGAATAATGAGGTAACAGGGAAGAAACCTTAGGTGTTTCTATGGCAAAACTAAATGGCTTTCTGAAAAATATGTTTTGCTCAGGCTGTTTGAAGAAGTTCTTTGGCCTGGGTGAATGACAGCTGGGAGAAGGATTTGCATTCCCTGATCATGCTTTTATTCTAGGCCTGTATAGAATTGTATTAAGCCAATGATTACAATCAAAGCTAATGGCTTTTGGACTTTATGTGATTATCTGTAAGGGTCGAGGAGGAATTCTTCCCCTCCTGCCAAGTTTTTAGTCTTTTCTTCTTTGGGGTTTTCCTCCCCCCGCCCCCAGAAGTAACAGAAATAAGCAGCAGCTGGGTTTTGGATAGGTCGCTGATTTGGTACAGAGAATTCTCACAGGTGTCTGAGTGGTTTATTTTCTCACACACTCAGAGTCATATTTGTTTTGGGATATGTAGTTGAGAAGGAAATTTGTCCTAGATTATTCTGAAACGCCTTTTTGCTTTTCACTTTCTTCTTCACCTGCAGATATATCTCTTTAGCTGACACACAATCAGTTTTCCTCTTTCATGTGGACCTTGTCCACCTTGATCCCTGCACTGTGATACCTCTCAGGTTTTTGAGGACTGAAATATCCATTACAGTTAAATATGTAGGCTATTGAGATGAAATATAAATTTCTCAGAGACACCTGAAACCTAATTGTTCCCTTTGGCTTTGTTTTCTGTGGAACCATAGACTCTACACAATGTCTGCATGTTGGGAGTGGATAAATTTAATCAATGCTCAGATTTAGTGGGTAACAATGGTTAATCAGATCTACTGATCTGGACGAGAGCAATCCAAGTACTTCAGAATCTTGCTTTTAAAACAGACAGGGACTGAATTATACTAAATGTTGTAAATGAAGACATTTCTTTTGACTCAGTGAATTTTGGATGAACTCCCAGGTCTTAAACCCCCACAGCGCTGTTGAATTATCCTGATCTTTCAAATAGGTAAGGTTTTTTAATGATGCCATTTTTGTTCCACATTGCAATTTCTGCTAGAGAATTATTCTGAAAGAGAAAAACAATTAGAAAAGCTTCTTACTTGATGTCACCTCAAGGTCTTGTTTATTTCTACTGAGTCAAAATCCAACAATAGTGTGCTCTCAATAGTGTAGTAGGTTCTTGTATTTGGTGTTCCATTTCATTCAAGATATGCTATATTCACTCAATTTATTTTTTTAAATGAAAATATTTTAACTACACATACTCAAAATGTTAGTGGAATAATTTTCCAAATGAACAAATTGCATCTTCTTCCTCATTGAACTTCAAATTTGAATTTATCTGTTTGTGCAGTTTCCTGCCCTTTGTTTCAGTGACCCTCTTTCAACCTATCTTACTCACCATAATTATTTGTCTTATCTGCCAGTGAGAACTCATCTTCTTTTTCTCAATCATAATTACTTCATTGAGCATTAAAGTGAAAAGGCCATTTTCCTCTTGTTGTTCATCTTTTCCAGATGTCAAGTTATTTACAAAGCCTTTGAATTAGTAATGTTGTGATGAGAATTTTGGTAAATTATATGTGAGAGAATTAGGCCCATTATAATCTTGAATTCTCATTTGTTCTGAAACACTTTTTCTCTTCTCAGTTTCCTAGCCTTTGCAGGAGAGGTTTATTATGGTTTCAAAGTGTTCTGCCTATGACATTCCTCTTAATGATAGCAGGAGATGTGACCCAGCCAATGGTACATTTTTCTGACAAGCTACTAGGATTTCAAGTGTTTTGATCTCTTTCTTTTTTAAAGACATGAAACTAAATTAATATGAATGTGGCTGTAAATTCTATGTCTCTTAACAGGACTTAAATCTTTGATTCCTTCCAATAATAAACAAAAAATGGTTTCTTTGAAGATACTCCTCTGGGAAGTGTCTGAAATTTACTCAGTTGTATCAGTTTTATAAATCTACATTTACCCAGTGAAAAAAAGCTTGAATTTTGGTCTCATATCTGTTAATTTTTTATGCTCATTTCTGTCAGTCAAAAAGCTAAGAAATTATGGAAAAATCTGATTTATGTGATTTTAGACACTGTGATTTTAGTCTCCAGATTTATCCCACTTAATTTTAAGCATGTTGCTGACATGTCTGCCTCATTTCTTCGACTGCTAAGGAAGAGCACCTGACACCTCAGGTATGAATCTGATCTCAGGTGAGACAAATTTCTCTCTGGAGAAATTGCTTTATGCTGACCATAAAGGGAACCTACAGCTCCTTTGGGAAGTATCCCACCTCCCCAAGTCTGCTGTGTGCCTGCATCCCTCTCAGGTGGGATGAGTTTGTGTACAACATAGGAAAAACCCTTACCTACACTTTTATTTACTGTTTATCCAGGATTATGAGAAAGATCCTTGGAATTTTCTCTGGAAAACCTAAATGATGTGTAGGAATAGTCATGTCCAGAGCACTGAAGAAGGCCCAAAAAATACTAGTTTCATTTAAAAAAAAATTTCCTCTTACTTTTATTTAGCTTATATATATAAAACTAATCTAGGGGCAGCTAAATGAAAATTGCATGGTTCTGGTAATTTCATTTATTGTCCCAGTGTCACAAGAGATTTTTAATAGAGTCTTTAGACATAAGTCGAACCTTAAATTATGGATTTTAGGATTTAAAAGACACCTGGTACAGAATAAAAGACACCTGGAAGAATTACGTACACTCACTGAATTTTTGTGAAATAGAACATGGTAATATTGTATTGGTATTTAAGATACAACATATCTGTTTTTGACATTTCTTTGATGACCAAAGAAGTACTTCCCATCATCAGATTTTCTGACCTGGCAGTGGAAGGCTCCCAGACACAACTCAAGAAAAATGTAATTTATTGATATGAGTGCTGTTGTTTTCTTCTAAAATAAAACCATAAAATCACAGAATACTTTTCACTGTAAAAGATTTAAATAATTGTGTCCAAGATAATTGATAGTCCAGAAGCAGTGCTGTAGCTCACTGCACTTTGGAAGTATTCTGCAGCAGTTCCTGTTTTCATTCTTCATTTCTACAAGACTGGGAAAGCACAGTCCCTTAAAAATGCACAGTCCCTCAGAAAAGAAGCACTTTCTTTCTATAATGATACTATAGTGTTCATTTATTATGTACTGTAATGAACTGCATTTTGCAGTTTTAGTCAACAGCATGCAGTCAGTTAGAATAAGTAAAGAGAATGATTTTGAAAGCTCTCTATAAATCTCCAAAGATAAAAGAGTCTGAACATTAAGGATGAGACCCATCCAATGGAAGATCTTTACCAAACTTCACTGGAATTTAGCAGTTCTCCAGGGTCTGAGTTTTCATACTGCTTCTCATGATGGCAGGTCAGAATAAAAGTGTACCCCAACAAACATATACATGAATTATAACGTAGCACCTGCCCCACTGTGGTCTGATCTTCAGAGGAATGTGCTAAGCCACTGCCATTTTTTAACATTTTCTTGATTTTCATTCCATCTCTCCCCCTGCTGTTTTTTCACTGCAGTATCCACTCAGCAACATTTCCTGAAGCAGTGTTCCTCTGACGTTCCAATGTTCCATCACAGTCACAAGAGCACATCAGGATGTGTCAAACCAGCAAAAAAATCATCAGGCAGCACAGCTGCTGGATTTTCCTGATATGCCTGGAATGTTGCAGAGCAACAAGAGACTTGGAAAGTTGCTTCCATAAATCAGCTTTTGTAACTAAGGCACATGGTTTTGGTATTTTTTTTTCTTGATTCTTTACTTTGCAGCTCGCTGTGCTATGCAATCACTTGCTCCAAGGAAATCAATTAGTGCAATCAGCCTGGATTTTCTTTGTTCTGAAGATGGATGTTTTTTTGAAACTGAGAATTAAACATATGGAAAGAGTGCCCTGTTTTATATGAGAACTATGGTGAATCAAATCACAGAAATGTTTTCCATTGTAATTGAAACCTAAAAGTCTGAAAGAAACTGTAATCATAATTTTTATATCTTTTGAACCAAAAAATATCCAACCGTGGTGATTTGGACAAGTGACTGATAAAATGGATACTCTTTTTTTTTTTTTTTCAGAAGTCCATAGTATTTTCAAGTTCATAAAGTAAGATTATACAATTTTCCTGACTGATACAATAGGGGCTCCTAAAAATGTCCTTACAATTGCATAAATGCATAGCTTTGCTGAACAGAGTACAATGTTCCACACTGGCATTTTTCCCTCCTCAGCTACTTAATAATATACCTCAAATATAGAGTTTGAAAATCCAGTCTAAACTCTTGAAAAATTATTAAGATATTTTGCTCTTTTTCAATGGCTAACTTTTTGTCTTTAAATTAACATAATTTAATCTTGAAGGCACTGTGTTCAAGTGAAAAGGTTTAAGCTCTACATAGTTCTGATTTCATACCATGCAATAAAAGTTTAAGAGGAAATAGTAAGCTTTTATGCCAGAAATAGAAAATTGGCTGGTCTGTGGTATTGGCTTGGAATTGGCACTTGAGATTTTTAATCTACAGCTCATGTCTTGTTTAATTTATGCATTAGTGTAATGTTTGAGTGCCTTTCCACCACCAAGGGTTGGTAACTTTATACCTATACTCAGAAAGAGGAAAAAAAAGAACATTCTCACCCTTACAAACTGATTGCTTTCATCAGGTTTAATTAGTTGCCTTAGCATTTTTACAAAGAATTGTAGCTGGTGTTTAACTGGTTTGGTGGCTCATACCAATAGTGAGAAAGGACTGCAAACAGAGAAGGTGCAGCAGCTGCTTGAAATGGAAATATTTAATTCTCTTGTGATAATAAAATAAAGCTCAGCATGTTATTAATTTTTTGAAAAAAGCAGAGTATCCTCTTCTGGAATACTTGTGCCATCTGCTTGGGAGTCCCTGTGCTGCTTTCAGGCTATATTCTGAAGAAGAGACTGAAAAGTTTAAGTGGTCAGATGTTTTCAGGGAGAGTTATAGTACAAAAATAATTTGTACCTTTTGAACATGCAAGATTTTATTACATACATCCATGTCTATGTTACAGAGTAATGGGGCATTTCCTTAATCTCCTGAAATACCTGTGGCTGAAGTCCATTTTATATATGCGGATTGTGAGTCTGTGTGTGGATATACACACACAGACACAGTCAAAAGTCTTACTGTTAGTATTCCAAATAATAAAATAAATTTAAATGTGAAAACAGTATAACATCCTAATCAAAGTTACTCTTTTTTATGTTTCTTTAAATAGTTCAAAAGAGTGAAGAATTTCCTCATTTCCATCATGGAGACAGAGTGAAAATCCTTTTGAGCCATCAGTGAGAAAAATGAGCTTTCCCAGGAATTTGAAATTCTTTTTTTGACCTCTCCCTGAATCTGGGCTACAAAATATAATGGGGCATTAAGATGTGAGAACTGCCAGTCAGGACATTCTTTCTGTGTATTCCTTGGAGTGCAAAGGAATACTGGGTGCCAAGTTTTATTTTAAATCAGGTTACCTAGACTGGCACTGAAACTTTTGAGTACAGCAGGTATTAACCTCATCTGCATTTGGCCTCAGCTGCAGCTATTAATTCTGTTAAGTCAGAAGTGATTTAAACTTGTTACTATCTGATATTTTCAGAAATGTTGAGATTAGAATGATGATTGGCAGAATGGCCTCATAACAGAAACCAAAATGTAGTTGTAGCTGGTCTGGAGAACATATTATGCCTCTATCCATGTAAATTGTTCCTTTATATCAATATTATAGCATTTTGGTGGAGACCTCTGTGGAATCTTTCACTGCTGCTGCCTATGATTTGCTTTTTTTTTTACATGCATGAAAATAGTGTTGCTCAAGGGCAGAAAATTTGGCATCATTTTATAAACAGGCATTATAAGCACAGAGAAAAGTGATAGGTTGTTTTATACCCAATTTAGCTGCTCATTTAGGGAGGTAAAAAAAATAAGTAAGTGGTTATCCATTAAAATCCTACTCTGTTGTCTCAATCATTTGGGAGAAAGAAGTACAAGAAAACCATTGACTTTGCTGTTTCCTTTGGGAGAAGCACAGACGTGGAAGAAGAATTTTTAACACCTAAGTGAGGCAGCTTATGAACTGTGTCGAAGTTCGTTCAAAGCCCTCCAAAATACGGAGTATATTTCCACCCAATTCACATAATAACTCAGGCTATGATTCAACATAGCTTTTAAAAATGCAAGTAGTTCCTCATCTGTTTTAAATTATATTTTTGCTATGCACGGTATTTCTCTAGGGTCTTATTTCAGATTTCACTTGTCTCGTAATTCTTATATATATATTTATAAAAACTACCAGCTTTATTTCAGCACATTACAACTTTCTGTGTGGAAGCTTTGTTTTTGAAAGATGTGATGGCAAAAGGCAATGACAACACAAGATTTTTCTCACCTTGCTCTACCAGCTGGATTTTTCTCTGTTTTGGAAGGGCTGCCATTCATTCAAGAGACTGATGTGGTCTGATACAGTCTCAGGGCTTGCTGGATTTTGCCCTGTTTACTGAGGTTGTGGATAATGTTAGCAAGCAATGTCATTTTTTTCATGGTGCTTTTGAGAGCTGCGTGTTCCCACTAGGAAAAGAAAACACTGAAATGCAGTAGGGTGTCAGAAAAACCAACTTTGTACCTACTCTTGCTCATGGGCTTAACTTCAGAGTCTCTGGTAGTCTCAAAGATGCTAAATTTTTATGCAGAGTTTTTAGCCTGCTTTCTACCTCTGCTGTAGGAATTGTGAGCGCTGTAAATCATCGTAGCAAAAGATTGTAAATCTGAAATATTCCCAAACTGTTGATACCATTCCCCCCTGCCCTTCAACCAGGGTTGACTGCAGTAAAATGTAGCAAAACCTGATTCTGCATGAAAAATAGAATCTCTGCATATTTTAGGATAAAAAAAGGGTAGTTAGCCCCAGTCTTTTCCATGCTCAGACCGGGCAATCATTGCCTTGCGTTAGAGCTGTGCCCTTCCCAAACGTCTGAGAGCCAAGTACAACGCAAAGAACTCAGTCAAACCCATGGCCGCCATCACCATTTCAATGCTAAAGCAGACAAAGAATTCAGATTTCAAACTCTTCTTTCCATAAAACCAAACTATCAGCACTTCCTCCAACGTAGTAAGACACCCAAAAGAAGCTGATAGATGACTGCAGTGTACATTTGTTGCAGTGAGGGTTGAGGAAGGACATTTCACAGGGCTGGCATTATGGAAATCATCAGAGGCCGCTGGAATGTGTGTGGAGGCAAAACCATCTGACTTTCATGCAAACCCAAGCAATCAGGCAGCACTGAACTATTTTTGTGGAAATAGAATATTATCCATTTATGAATTCCAGATGGGAAGGGACAGCTGTCATGCTTATGACATCATTCCCCTTGACACTGGAGGACAGAAAGGAAAAACTGGGAGTCACATGTAAAGTATGTCAACAGTGATGACAGAACTGGGCAAAAGAATGTGGGGATTTTGGGCAAAGCTATTGGCATAATGGCTAAGACAAATAAGGTCAAGTACACACTAAAGTGAAGAGGGAGCCACAGGGCAAAGGCTTAGAACTTTTTGGAACATTATCTATCATACTTTGTGTGCTAAATACAGAAACAAAACATGAGGGTTGTTAGGAGATTTTATGTAACAAGAAAATGATTTATGACTTTTTGTTATATTCAAAAAGACAAAAGTCACTGTTCTTCTCTTTCTATAAATTTTGAGAACTTCATCAAGCCTTTTTAAGATTAATTACTAATTCCTCAATATCTAGTTAATTTCTTGATTTTTTGTGGTTCATTTGTGTTTGCAGGGTTTTTGTGTGTTTGTGTGTGGTTTTTTAAACATTTTGAAGGAAAGAAAGTCTTACGACTGAAGAAAGCGATACATTTTTGCAGGCACAAGGGGATTATGGAAACCTGGTTTTTTTAATAGTAAAAGGTAAGAGACAGGGAAAGAATTTGGTCCTGAGATGGTCTATTACACTAAAAATGAAGTAGGATTTTATGTGTCATCCTTACCCCATGGCAAAATATTCTGAAGATCCTGGACATGGTGGAGTGTAGGAAAGATTAATATTTCTTGCAATTCAATTATGAGAACCTTAATAATATTCTAATTACCAAGGAAGTTCTCTGAATAGTAAGAACTCTTGGATAACTTGTCATTTTGTAGTTGCATTTCAATGTGTAATTCCCAAAGACAAGACTGGTGCTAGCGATGATCCAATGGAAACTCCATTTCTATGGAATAAGGAATGAAAGAAAGATAGGGAGAAGAGAAAACTTGGAGAAGATTGCTTTGCTGAATGAATTTTGACTTTGTCACTAAACTTATGTGAGTGGCAGACCTTTAGAGATAAAACAGTGTATGAAGGTACCATCTGCAGGAAGCGGGAGGTTGGCGGGTGTTTCTTACTGAGCTACAGGCATCAAAAGTGAGGCTGACAGCCCTAGATGCTGAATTTGAAGGAATACTTTTCTCCTGCAGGCACAGACAAATGGTCTCTTGCAAATGCTGTATTGCAGGAAGGCACCTCAGAATGTCAGGCAAATCCTTCAGTTTCTTTCTTTTCTCCTGTCTCACATCTTCCTATCAGCCTTTGGTTAACCCTCTCCACAGCATGTGAGCTGTTTTTGAGCCTGGAATTGGCTGGGATTTCTTATGCTATTATAATGCTATTAGAGAAACTGTCAGAAAGGTGCTGTGACAGTTCTCTGTTTCATCTTCAGTTTAGGGCCATTCCAAAGCACAAACAAGAATTTCTGTCTTTTTAACAAATATTTCGAGGAGTGAAAACTGTGTCTGTTACACACAAAAGCTGAACAGAGAGAACACTTTTTAGACACTATTAGTTAGATTACTGAAAAATTTCTTGCTAAATACATGTAAGCTTTGTAAACAGCCAACAATATCATTTAAAACCACAAAGTAGTGCTTTCTTATGCCCACATTAATTGTGAAGTTTACTGGAACTCTTCTGTCAAACACATAAGATTTCCCTCAGCTGGAGTACTTCCAGATTTCAGATCATGTAATTTCTTACAGAGGCACTAGTTTTATCCGATCGTCAACCCCATCTCACAAACTCTGTAAATCTGCTGGTAAAGCTCCTTTGTCAACTTGCCATTGACCTTTCTGTTCCATCCGTAACACTGAACCACAGTGTAGCTCTGCACTGAAGTTCTCACCCGCTTTCTTGTTGCCTTAAGCCCGCCTGCCACATGCCACCAGATGCTGGGTCGCATCTCGGGGTGATGATGGATGGCTCCAGGCACAACTATGCTGAACTGTTGGTAATACACTGTCAAGATGGTTGTACTGTTGGTATTGTTGGTGTCCCAGCTTAGCTCTCCATATAGATGCTGCCTTCTGGAAGTAAATTGTGCCAAACTCTCATCAAGCTGTAGCACAAGCGATGCGCTGACGAGCCATGGGGGTGTCACAAGTTGCTGATGGCAAGTCATTGTAAGTAGTAGCACGATATGTAAATATATTGGCTGGTAAATCTGTGTTATTGCCACATGAGGCATCTAGGACAGTATCAGAACATTCAAGAGGGAAGATAATTATCATAATCAGAAGAGGAATGATCCCTTCCTTCTTTAGGAATGATTTAATATTGGTTGTGCTGTGCACTAATTATCCTCTGCTGCCAGGATGCTGTGGTCCTATTGTAATAACCACATTTCTTCTACATGTGCCCCCAGCTGACTCAAGGTCATCTGACCCTGCCTGTTTGTCTGGTTTGACACTGGCATGGAGAGCACTCCTGAGAGCTCCCTGTTTTGCATTTCACAGTTTCTTTGCAGGACAATGAGGGATTCAGAGTTCCCCTGTTAAGACCCCTTTCACAAACTATCCAAGGATGCACACCAATTTCTTAGTCATATTCTGGTCCTTTGCTGGTAAGGAAACATCATAAGTAAATTCAAAACATCATATGTAAATGTAAAACATTGCATGTAAATGCAAAACAGCATATGTAAATACAAACCATCATGTGTAAATGTGAAACATCATATATAAATGCTAAACATCACGCTTTTCTCTACCTTTGCAGATTCATGCTTCAGCTGCTGCTTCTGCCCAAGGATAGGAGAACAGATTTTGGCACCTCTGAATTCAGATTAAAGGTGGAGCTGGGCTGTTCACCAGTCGCCACAGTCAACTCACACTTACCCTACTGTACCGCTCATATCCCAGAGGCAAATATCTTCTCCAGCCTGTATTCTCCTTAAAATATCTCCCCCATATATGACACTTTCCTCTAAGAACCTGTTTTTCTGGGATGTAAATGTTATGACAGTTTGATATTTTTACCTGCCAGGACTACTGCAAAAGATTAGAAGGACTTATATAGTTCTTCTTATC
Source organism: Falcunculus frontatus (assembly GCA_013398115.1). NCBI lineage: Eukaryota > Metazoa > Chordata > Aves > Passeriformes > Falcunculus > Falcunculus frontatus. Next base: position 1,963,098 of record VZRV01002112.1, read on the forward strand.
TTACTCTGATCCCCCAAAACAGATGCAAACTACCAGGCACATAAATACTTTTCTGTTGCTGTGTGTGAAAACGATTTACTGACAGTACCTGCAAGCAAAATATGTTGAGCATTGAGGCAGATTATCCAGGTTATGGGTAAGCCCTGAAATGTAGGGGTATATGTAAGAGCACCCGAGGGACTACTTGCTACATAAGGAGACTAATAACCAAGAGAGAGTTTGAACAGGAAGGGCAGCTACTCTAAGAGGACACAGACCTCATTATTTGTGAATCACAGTTAAGAAAACAGTTTCATAGAGTACCTGCTTGTTTCCTGGGACCATCTGGAATCCCTCAGAACCTGCTGAGATTAAACATATCCCCTTTAGACAGTGACGTGTGTCAGGTTTCCTGCAGTAATTGATAGAGAACACAAATACAGTTCTGGTTTGGCTGTTAAAAACATCCTGGCTAAAGCATTCCTGTGAGGATGGGACTGGGGATCTGCCTGTTCAGGATCTCCCTGCTTAACCACGTAGACACAACGAGGAAAAGGCATTAGGTAGTGCTCTTGTTTGTCTGGTGCCACGGCCATGGTCATCTCTTATGTATTATTTACCCTGCTATTCCCTCTGTCATGATATCCCTAGATGCAGATGTTAAGACAATTTTTCTTCCTTTTTCTTTCCTTCTCCCCCATCTTCTGAGAGAAAAGGTGTTACTATCCCTTGATACACTTAATTTCTGATAGCAGGAGTTTTACTTCCTCCTCACCTTCCTCAGATTGCTGGTGGTGACATTTTATAGGTCTCCTTCAGATTTTTTAACCTCAATCTTGCAGAGTTTTCTAGTCTTCCTATAATTTTTCAGGCAGCAGTCTACATCTGCAGGTGTAGATTTCGGGAAATGTTGAAATATTCTAGTTGCATTTCTTTCTACAGAGATAAATACACAGGCGTCCTCTGGGGACCGGGTCTTTGGTAGGGTGCTGCCATCGTATTGCAAATGTGAAATGCTATCAAAGTGTAAATATGGAAGATCTTTGTTCTGTTTGACTGTTGGAAATTCTGAGGATCTCTCTGAATAAGAGGAAATTTGGCTCATGCTGCAGGGTTGATTCACAGCTTTTGAGATAGAGAAGCTTCTGGGTGACAACTTGGCTGAATGAGGGAGCACTCTGGAGGGCACTGTGAGGGCTGGGTGCCTCAGAGACATTGTTCCCTGGCTGGAGAGAGCACTCCCTCTCATGCCACATTGACAGGCATTCCAAGGAAAATACAGCATGGGCAACAGAACATAAAACAAAGAAATGTAGATTATTTCAACTGGTATCCTCATACACGGCTTTTTATCAGTGACTTCTTTGTGGCTACCGTGAAGGTTGGCAGTAAGTGTTCCCTTGACAGCTACAGACCTGAAAAAGAGTATCAGCTTTGGATTTGCAGAAGCCTGACCAGGAGCCACATTTAATGAAAAAAAACCTGTGAACAGCTGGTTGAAGTGAATGTGTACACCCCTGTTTTGCCTCTTGATTTTCTTGCTCTTGATTCCAGATTGCAGTTTAATCCTAGAAGACTTTTCATCTTGTTCCTGGACTGATGCAGACATTGGTTTCTTTGTTCCTGACATTATATCTGACTCATACCACGTCCCTTGCTTTTTTCTCCCCTTAGGACCATAACACTTGCTGTGAGTGAGTAAACGTTATACATTGAGAGCAAAGGCCTTCTGATCATTTAGAAAACATTTTTCTACAGCAAAAGTCATATGATTTCTGGGGTTCAAATCTTCCAGGGCCCAGTGACCCTACAGAGGCACCTGAGTCTTGCAGCTACCTCCCCAGTCTGCTTAAAATGCTTATATCAACTAAATTTTCCTATATAACTTCAATTAAAAAATTCCTAACAACCTGCTGAGCACATCTGATAACTACTGCACTTTATATCTAGTTCTTTATAATTGAGTTGCACTGCACTCTGTAGATATATATTGGTAGGGTATTATTTGCAAAATACATGATTTCCTGCCAGTGCGTAGTTTCCTCTTTTAGACTAATCAAAGTCAAATATATCAGAATAGATACAGGGGGTTTCACAAAAGACCAGGTGAGATATGTACAGGCAGTTAAGTACAAAAGGGAAAAAAAAGATACAAATGTTCTTATATTAATTTTTTTGAAAAACTTAATAATTTGAAGTAACTCTTTTTCTGCTGTTGATTTACTAAAGTTAGATTGTTGAAAGCAATGAAAATAAAGTCATAGCTCTGCAAGCATTCTTATTTTGCTTTGGACTCATATCTCACGCTAATATAACTTTCACAGAATCTATGTCTCTTTGTGCATAACTTGCTCACTAAAACAACGAATTCTCCTTGAGTACAGGATTTGCGTAGCATTTTCATGGTCAATTGCTTTTGGTATTATTAGAACGAAGATGTCTTAGTGGTGCAGGGTACGAGTAGTCACTGAAAAATGCACTGCTTTTCCTTGTCATCATGCTTTTCCTTCCCATTTTGTCTCGAGCTAAAGAGGAAAGAAGCAACTGAGTTATGTTCTGGTTCATTCTCTCAGTTCCTCCTCTTTTGAGAAAGATGGGGAATAAGTACATAAGAAAAGGGAGTTGTGAAAGGTGGTGGTAAAATGGTGACAGGAAGCATTTTTAACACAGGGCCTATAAAACAGTAGGAAATTCATCCTTAGCAGTACTGGATGGACTCAGCTGGGAATAAAGGTTAGGAAAAGGTGAAGGAAGGATGCTTGCTTTTTGAGGTCTGCCCAGGAAAATACTTTATTTTTGTGGTTAGAGTCTTCCTGGTAATGGGCTCCAAAGGGCTTTGATCTTGATCAAATCCCCACAGAAAGGCTGTGGGATCACCGCCCTGCCTGCATCTTCATGCATTACTTTTATGATGAATACTATATGGCATATTAGGAAAACAGAAAAGCTTTTTAAAATGTGTATTACGGAGCATGGGCTGAGATGAGTTGGCTGGAGTTAGAATAAAAGCATTTCTTGCCAGAAATATGTGATACAAAGGGGAGGAGTGGGAAACCCAGGGAGTCTTTTAATAACAAAGAGGGCAGTCACTCTAGACGAGCCATTGATTCTGCATTTGTTTTGCACTAGATCAAGACTACTTATACTGGTGTATTAAAGGAAGAGACAGAAGTTTTTCTACAATCTAAGTCAGAATTGCTATAAATGCAGGGTTCTGAGATTCTGTATTTCAGCTGAGATATGCCAGCACTGACAGAGAGCATACTATTAATAGGATAGAATTCCTTTTATATTTATATTTATATTTATATACTTTTTAGCACTTGCAGTGTCTTGTATCTGACAGCTTCCACTACTACCCACAGATATTTACCTTAAACCTAAACTCTTATATCTTTCATTTGTTTCCCTGTGAAACATGTCAACCAGGCTCAAGGTGCCTTGTCCTCACAAAGGCTTTGGATCACTGTGGGATGCATGTGCCCCAAAGGATGTGCTTAAGCAAGCAGTCAGCAGAACGAGGCTGCCTTCTGAGCCCCAAAAGGCAGACTAAGATGAGGTATCAGACTGCACTTGAGGCTGGAGGCAGCAAGCACAGGTCTATGAACTAGAGGTGAGATGTTTCCTGTGTGGGGTCCAGATGTCCAGGAAGCCAAGTCTGCTGACTGCAAGCTGCTGTAATTAGAGCTTTCACTGGTTTTATATAGTTGACCACATGGTAGTCCTTTGGTTATCAGCCTTTTATCATGTGGCTGTTCTGGATTCTGTGATTAGTTAATTACTTAATTTAAAATCTAAAGCATTCAGCACTCAGAGTGAATAATCTGAGACTTTCCCAGTTCTGTCCGTACACTAGGCCACAGAACTTTGAATTTTGCATTTTTATGTTTCTAAACTAATACTTTGTTCTCTGTGAGACACATTGCTCTGGCTAAGTCAGATTCCAGTATCCCTTGCTGAATAGCTTGGTTAGTCATATTTGCAACTAAGCAGTTTTTCAGATTGTGTGAGTGCCTCTCACCTAGTTATTAGTTATTGCACATTTATATCACATTGAAGGCAACTAGACTTCTCGCTTTTCCAAACTTCATAGAATTACCTTGCCTGCACACAAGGATATAGGCTGCCAAATCTGTTAAAATATGATGGGATTAAGAAGCATGACTTTTTTAGACTCTTTTGAAAATTCAGGCCAGAACTAAGTAATAACCTGTGTGTAACTGGGAGCATTGCTTTCAGATGTAGCAACCTGAATTTTTTTGTCTGCACTGTTATAAAAGTGGGCTTATCTTTCAAAGACATTGAGCTCTACCTAGCCCCAGACAGAAGTTAATTAAAATCTTAACCTATAACAACAACAGCAGTAACAATAGTCATCATCACCATCATCATCATCTTAGTGCTTTTACTTCATACCGGATTCTTTTAACTATCATATAAACACACACAAAAGATAGATCTCTCCCCAAACATAAGCTCAGTAGCCTGTGCAGATGTCAGTTTGCTTGTGCAAATCTGAAAACATATTATTTATGTATAAAGTTTAAAAATGTAATTTTGAGCATTGAAATAATTAACAATTTCTGTAAGAATACTGAAAAAATGTCTTAAAGCAATACCCAGGTCTCCCCAAGAAAGAACTCTGAACCAAAAGAGATTTGTATGCAGAATATTGATAGGCCCCTTGTTATTAATAAATGCAAGCTTCTTCAATATGAATATACTGCACATAGCCCATTTTCCTTGTCCGTTACTCAGGCCGGTTATCATAAATGCATAAAATGTAAACATGATGTATTATATTTTGGTTTGGATGAGCAGTGAGGGGTTTTTGTCCTATTAGGTTTCTCTAATGCAATAACTCTATTGAAGTTGATTTAGGCAGCCTCCTATGATCCTGTAAGATTGAAAATGAGTGGATGTGTGGAGTAACAGCACAAGTGTTTATAACATGCTGATACTGTGCTGCGTTTGAGCCACAAATAGAGCCACATGATTAATTGCATCACAAAAATTCCTCAGAGACCAAATTATTAGGCTGGATTGGCATGATCTGTACAAGTTAGACCTGGAGTTAGGTTTCAAGAGACCTCAAATTTAGAGTAGTTTCAATGCTAGCTTCAGCTTAATTTCAATTTCTTAAATCTCAGCTTTTGGCATAAACCAGAATATACAACCAAAGCCCTGGTTTTGGCCAGGACTCTCTCCATACTACTGGAATATGGTTGCATGTTTTTCCACCTGCCAAAATAATATCCTTACTCCCTGAATTTTAGGTCTGCCAAAGGGAGTCATCAGGGCTATATGGTTACACCAAGTGCACTAATGCTCATTTAGGAATAGGGAAGATAATGTTTCATCTACTTTCTTCTCAGTTCAGGAAAGATTCCTGACTTCTCGAGCACCCCTAAACATTGTGCAGCTTTGCATTATTCTAAAAGTTTGTGCTCACTTTGCAGACTCATTTAAGCCCTCTACTAACTTTTGGAATGTTTTTCTCATCCCAGAATTTAAATACCAGATTTTGCCCTTTGCTTGCACCCCATCTCCAGCTGAGTGAGAGGCAGATTTATAGATTTAGAAAGACAAATCTTCTTACAGGGGATGGCTCTTCCTGAAGATGTGGAGAATTGCAGATGCATACCAGTGACTGTACTTATAGCATGTGAGTGATGTAAGGAAAGCACTGATGTAGGAAGATTTCTATGACATACATTTAATGTTATGCTCCAAAGTGCAATGGAACATTTTGAGTTTGGTCACCAGGTAAATGTCTTCAATTTGGTTCTCAATTTTCATCTGTGGCATCTTCCTTCCCAGAAAAGCTACAAAGATTTTACAGACTATGATATTGTGGAGAGATGTTGTGTGCAATGTCACTTTCTACATTTCAGTTATAAGGGAAACTGAGGGATGAAGCTCAGCTACTCTCTGAGCTATTTCCACTAATGCTAAATGTCCTACCATATGTGCCTTATGCCACCAGAGGTCCTATTTAAATCATTGTATATACTTAGAGAAAAAGATATTGATATGAGATAGATGATAAGAATTTATCTGTTGGGAAAATGTGAAGTTATTAAGGGCTTTATTATTATTAAAATAATTTTTAAATGCACATTAATGGATAAGCATCATATGTATGCATATATTTTTCTCTAGGTCTGCTTCTGTATATTCTTTAGAAGATTAACTGCTGTAAGCAGAAGAGGAGATTTATTTGGTCTAATTGTTTAACGTAGAATATCAAATCCTCCATGTGCATTCTGCTGGAATTGAGGCTACTGTGTCCATTGACTTGAACTGGGACAGAATTTCAACAATTATTCTTAGCACTTCTCTCTCTTTTTTTTTTTTTTAAATGGGTATAAATTGGTCACTTCTGACATGAGTTGGCACGGAGGGTCTTTCTTGGTTAAAGTGTAAATTTTAGTGAGTGGAATAATAATAGAAATGAGCCCTTTGTCTCTTGAAATTAAAGTGCTGGTAAAGCTGAAGCTGCCAGCTTTGTGTATTACAGCCTGAGGAGATAATATATTGAACCATTCATTTCCTTTTCCTATTCTTTTTGCTCTCTTCAAAAGCACGTTCTGTTTCAAGTAATTTCAGTCCAATAATGAATATAACACTGACTGACTCACCGTCATACAAGATCTGCTTTGGGATATACTTTATCATGTTTTGTTTCTGTGCAGTCAGAGTACTTAGAAAAATGGAAAAAGTAACTTACCACTTGGTGAGCTTATGCTGCTTCTTGATGCTTTTAAACCACTGGGCCTTTGTGTGATGAGAAGCCCCCCTGTGTGTGCCTAGATTACTCTAATTTTGGCTTCTATCCCTTATTACCTGAAGAAAGCAGCTTTCTAATGCTCAGCCTGCACAAGAAGAATTAGTTAGATCCGTTGTTCAAATCATTTTTTCCATGATAGAGGGCTGCCTTGGCCCCAGTACTCTATTTTCATTAATAAGTTGTACGGTGAAGTAGAAAGTATCTTTGTAAAAATTTTTCAGACGGCATCGTACTGTTGATATGCTACAGGACAGGCTTGCAAATGAAAATGATACTTCCAAACCTGACCATAGCACAGAAAAATGGATCTTGTTGAAGAAATGCAAAGTTCTGCACACAGAAAGAAATTAGTTGCACAAAGCCAAATGTGTTCTGACTGGGAAGAAGTGCTGCTTGGGAGTAGATCTGCATAATGTGGAAAAGGATAGAGGTCTTAAGGCACATTTTAATATTATTTTAATATTATTGCTTATTCTGAAAAAATGTGCAAGCCTAAATAGAGCTCAGAAACCTGATTCTTTGGCTCTTCTGGAGCCCAATAAACTTTAGACAAGAGACTTTGTCCAGTTTGAACCCTGGAGTTCAAAACAAGAGTTGGGTCAACTAAGCACATTACAGGAGAGATCAGAAGCCTGAGGACCTGACCCAGGAAGAAACAAGGGATGAATTTATTGGGGTTTGTCTTGATACTGTATTGTGTTTGAGTGTCAAGGTTTTGGTTGGGGGGGTTGGGTGGGTGACAGGGTGGCCTCTGTGAGGAGCTTCTATCCCCTGCTGAGGCACTCACAGACAGGAGCCTTCCAAAGTAGGGTGAGGGATTGTGGCATGCAGGGGGAGTTCCTGAGCTTGGGAAACCCCAGGTAACATCCAAGAACCCCCATGAGCTGGCAACTGTTTTGAGAGCAGCTGACATGATGTGTGTGTGGCTGGGAGTGATGGTAGTCACCCTCCCCTGCCATGAAGGACAACCCTGGGGAGCACGTGGAGAGATTCCAGGGCAGAGGGTGGAACTAGGAGATCTGTAAGATCTCTTCCAACCCAAACCATTCTGTGATTCTCTGATCTGAAAACAACAGGTGTGAGCTAATGGAGATTATGAAGAAAAATTCATTGGTGAAGTCAGTGTAATTGGGAGTTTTCTTAAATGTGCATAAGGACCAGTTGATTGTATATTCTACAGCTGTACAAGATGTAATCCACTTTAGTGGACATTCTGTGCTTGGCCAAGTGAAAGAAAGAACAATACTGGAAGCTGTCATTAATTTGCACATGTGTTAGAGATTTCCAGTGCCATCCCTCTGTTTTGAGAAAAACAAATGTGCTGTGCTGACTTGATTACTGAATGGACTTATGTTGTTCTTAGAAGCTGAGTGTCACTGATGAGGAGAACAGAGAAAACAAAATAATGACTTTCAAATTAAGTTCTTATATAATAATCCACATATCTTAACTTTAATAAGTGTCTAATAGATGCTGAACTCCAGGAGAGGTTGATGAGGGTGTGAAGGTCTGCATATGTTTTACAGTACTGGATTTGCACAGAGTAGGTGACTATGTTTTTTAGAGCGAGGAAAATGTACAGGGGAACATAGTTCACTTATCACAGGTAAGAGCATGAATTGGGAATGATACCTGCACTGATTTGGAAGAAAGCTTGACAGGCTCTGGATTAAAATTCTCCTTAGATTTAAAAAAAGTGAATGCTATTGTTTGACTTGTGAGCATTTTTGTTCATTTCAGAGCATGACTGCATACAAAAATGTGTCCCATTTTGATTCATGCTTGTCACATGATTTGTTCCTATAAAAACATTTCCAATTTACATGCCCAGCTGATGCGAAATAGCAGCCATGAGCAGATTTAGAAAGCAATCTCTGAAAATTCAGCCAACTAGGTTTGCCCTAGAGTGTTATTGAGAGTAATATGAGAACACCATGAAAAGTTACAGCCTTATTAAATATAGTGGACTTTACCTTATTCCATATTTATGAGCTGCAGTGTCGATACAGCACTGTTATAAAGTGGAAATGGTACAAACATTCTTAGGGTTTGACCCTGCCAACAGTGACTCAATATTCTACTAGTGATTTTAATCACATACCTCTGTATGTCCAAGATTGGAGCTTTAATCTGTATTTCACGTTGATAGTCACTGGTTAAAGGAAAGACGCATGTGAAGGGGAGAAATTTAGAAGGTGTAGTGTTAGTCCAAAGGTGTACTGCACTGGAAAGGTTGAGGAAAATTGGTTCAGCTATTTTTGAGTTAGCCAAGTGTTTTTCAGCTGTTAAGAAAATTGTTTCAGCTATTTCATGCTTGGGTAACTTGGTCTTGTTTAAAAACATCAGACCTGGTTCTCAGGTAGCCTTGAAGTAGAAATGGATATTCTGCTTTGCAAGAAGGAAGCTACCTTTGAAATATTAGAGGGAATAACCATAAAAAAATTCAGGGAGAAGGTCTTATTCCTTCCTATCTTCCTCTAGAAGAAGAGGGCAGCAACATCTGCTCCCTCCAAGCTTTAGCGATTTGAAGGTTGCCTGTAGCTCCTGAGGAGACTGCCAGTATCTCGTGTTAGTAAATGCAGACCGGGGGGGATGCATCTCAAAGGTGTGGATGAATTTGTTTTATTAGACCTGATTTAATATCCTATGAAGGTTAAGTGTTGCTGGACCTGGCCTGTTCATGAGACTGAGAGCTGCAGCAGATACCATAGTGTGTATGTGGCTACATTATCTTTTTGACATTAAGCCAGTTCTTAAAAGTCTCAAACAAGTGTCAAATACTCAATACAGATTGAAGAACCACAGTTCCCAGTAGTTCAGGAAAGAAAGCTATCTTCTGTTGATATTGTATTTAAGAGTATATTTTTTAGATTACACATTTTTATAGACAGCTACTGTCTTGCAAAACAATCATGTTGTGGGCTAAAAGTGTGCATGCTGTGCTGAGCCAGAGGTTACTCTGCTTAGAACATATGCAGGACGTTTGATAGCATTCTTCTACTTTCCTGGGCTATGCATTCAAATGAATCTTAGGTATTCTAGTGGTGGAATTACTTACTGAAATCCTCTTCTTAGAAAGGAAGTTAGAGAGAAACAATACACTGGTGCAAGAAGAAGGTCAGTTTTAATCCTCACTGTTCGAGAAATAGATTTAGGTTTATCACAGTAGTGTCTCCACACAGAAAGGAAAGGTACAGAAGAGGCCAAAGCTATTTGTTATTTTTCTCTATTGTTCGACCAGCCTCTAGGCATTTTAAGTTCATGGAATTACTTGAGCCTGATATCATTTGTCTACTTAGAATTCATTAGTGGAGCCTTCATTTGAACCCATATATGTACAACTAACAAATTTTTGCGAATTTCAGAAAAATCACCTTTGGGAATAACCATGTCTATTTGCTGGCTTTAAACGTATTTCCATCTGATTTCTTTGGATATCTCTCAGATCTTCAAATGGCAGTTTCTTACTGGTACATAGGCAGTCTGTTCCAATCCGCCCTTTCAGAACTAATCATGATATTGTGAACATGTAAGAAAAAAAGCCTAATCTTCAAAACTATATTGTGAGTTAAAGATTGGTAAATAGGTTGTCTTCACAAAACTGAAATTTTTATAACTTTTTACAACTTTTGTAGATGCACAAAATTAATAGTTTGTATTTTGCACGGGGTGGGTGAGATTATAATGCCATACTCTCCTAAATGTGTCCAGGCAAAGAAATGCTGTAGTAACTCTAGGAGGTGAAATTTTAATCTTTCAGTTTTGTGCACACAAACACTTATTTAGGGCCATCTGTAAAATTCATACTGAAATTAATAAGGCAATTATTTGTACCATGTATAACTTCAGGGAAAATTTGTCCATGAATAAGTGGCTATGGCCTTGGGTCTTTGTCTTTTTGTATTGCACGGCCCACACTGTGAACCCTGTGAGTTGTTTTCCAACATCTCACACTTCTCAAAAGGCTATGGAACAAAACCAACGTTTTGGAAAATTTTTGTAGGTATTTGTACCATCTTTGGCGGTGCTACATGTCATCTGTCTCAGGCATCTAAGTGACCAGTGTCAGTGATTTTTCTCAGTGCAGAGGGATTTGTTCCCTTTCAAGTGCGTTTGTTGCACAAACAGCCAAAGTACGTGCTCTTGAATATTATGCTGAGTTTCAGCTGACTATTTTGGGAGGCGAGAGAGGATATCCATACGTAAAATAAGTGGTGTGAAACCCTGCTGTTATTTAAGGAAAATCTTGAGGAATATGGCTTGGGGTTAGAAGGCCTGTAGCCTCCCGTCCTGAGCAAGTACGGGTCTATGATCACCACAAGGAGGATGTGCCCATAGTTTCATGGATTAGAAGAAACTCTTGAATCCTCACACTTGAGTCAAGGAACTGATCCTTCACTTGCTCAGAAGAGATGAAAGATTTCATGTGGGTGCCCAAGGGAGGATAGATCTGACTCCCTTTAACAGAGACCAGATGAAGAGTGACATACTTATCCAAACTGATCTGAACAGGTCATTCCAGCTCTGCTGCACAGGAAAACATCTGCATGTTGCTTCTGAATGCCTCAGAGATAAACTGAGCTACTTTACTCATTTTGGAGAATAAGAGAGTCCTTGAGCAGCCTTGTAATTTAAATGGGAGTAATCATGAAGAGAGGTACTAATCAGTGGGAATAAAAGGTGTCAGACCGGCCGTAATCAGTATGGTGAGAGCTGGGAAAAGAAAAATAACAACAAAAGTATTCAGCCTGAGATTTAACAATGTATGGCTTGTTACAGCATTTTAAAATCAACCATGTGCACTCTTTAGTCAAAAACATATCAAAATGCTCTGTGGGTTTTTTTCTTCTTTGCCTACAGCGTAGTCCGTATACAGCCAATCTGTGTGGTTACAGACAGCTGAGAAAATTTAGTGCAATTTCAGCTTCAATGCTCAAATTGTTTTTCTATAGGCCAAGTAGTTTAAAACAGCTTTACCTCTAGTCCCAGGTGTTGCTGAGGCAGCAAAGTCTCTGTGAGCCCCCACAAATCAGCAGGGAAAACTGCTGAAGCAAGAAAAATCTTTAATTGTGCAACCAAAAATACTAACAGAAAAATCAAACAAGAAGATTTTTTCCCAATTAAATGTTTCTGTGTTCCCATCAATGAACACATGTGAGACTTTCTGATATTTTTCTGTGGTACCTGGCTTTTAGGGTGGTTATCTTGGATCTGTGTTGCAATGAATCTTTACCTGCTTATTAGAAATAACATTGTGGGTAATCTTGGATGGAGTGTAAGATTCCATATGAAATATATTTTAAATATCAATTAAATACTTCAAATTTGTGCGACCGCTCAACAAGACAGTAAACCAAGACTGTTTTCTGACACAAGAGTATCCAGATAATAATCTGTCATCTGTTGTAATTGGCATCAGTGAAGAGACCTGAGATGAGGAAGAAATCTGAATGATGGAGGCACTTCGCTAAAGGATCCATACAGGGTGGAGACTGGGACCAAAGGTGGGATAGAGAGGAGGATATGTCACAAGTGCTGTCTTTTCATTGCTCAGTTCAGAAAGAATGACTAAAGTCCAGTTTTTTTGACTTTTAATTTAGCAGTTAATATAACCAATGAATTCACTTCTCTCATCTTCAAGAAAAAATACAGAGAAATCTATGCAGTGTTGCCTTTTTTTATCGTGTCTTTCCACCAAATGCTTCATACTGTCATGAGGCAAAGGAATATCATGTCTGCTCTCTTTCTTTTTGCAGGGCAATAAGAATCCAGCCAAGCTGGCAACAGCAATGATGAAAGATTGCATGTTGGCCAGCACTGCTGATCCAGTTCTACGAGACAGCACTTCATTTTATGACAAATATGAGCAGGATATCATGCTGGAGGTGGTCACCTGCACCAGGGACTCTAAGTAAGGACTGGAGTAAAGGAACTGGCTAGAAATCCATTTCTTGAACTTAAATAACTTGCATCAGGAAAAGAAACACACGCCCTCCCTCTTCCTCCTTCTCCTCCAGCCCTCAGTCCTTCTGCCCAAGCAGAAGCACATGAGAAAAGTCTTTGACTAACTTCAAATTTCCTGGTTTTCTTGGGATCATTCCTAATTTCCATAGTAGGAAGTAATGTATAGGTTTGAAGGATTCTGCCAGCAGAGCAGACCTTCAAGAAGATGTAAACCTGGTGTGAAAATACAGCCCACTAAACCTGTTTCAGACAAAATATAGAAATATATTAATAATCAGGGTGAATAAAAATAATTGTAGTAAAGTCATATAGATGAATTAATTTACTCTCTGATGGCATAGAATCTCTTGAAAGTCTACTAAAAGAAAATTAATTTGCAGTGTAATTTATTGAAAGTATTTTTTGAGTAAGAGTATATTTCTGAAGGTGGTGAAAGTGCTCTTAAAATGCTTTGATATATTGATTGGTAATTTGTCACCTGCATATTGTTATTTAATGTTGCTGGCTCAGTTAATGTTTTTCCTGAATATGAATATTTAATGGTCTTGTATAGTGATGATTATGGTATTTTAAGCTTAACAAATTGTACAGACCCCTCAAGCCTTTCACAGAGGTGTTTTTGTATGCAGTCGTAACAAAAATAAAGTACTGTCTAGCTGCTATTCAATCTTGGTATTGCTGTAAGTGGGTTTCTGATAGGCATTTCATAACAGATAATTTTTCAGAGAGGAAGAAAGCTTCTGGGCAGCCATCACCCCCAAATGATGTGGAAAGAGAGAAAGGTGATGGGGTGACACCAAGCCTCAGCTGTTCCAAGAGGATTTTGTCATTATATCAGCTGATGCTTTTTCTGTATATGAGAATGAGGCAGGTTTTTAAAGGTAAAGTGAACTGTTGGCGTATAGTCAAATTGTTATAAATGGGCCATGGATTACTTTGGATTGGAAATTTGAGAACATTTTTTTAACATCTGGAGAGTGGCTGAAGGGTTTTGATGGGTTTCAAGCTAGATCTTGCTCATTTTGTTACTTTGGAGAGCAAGATACAACATTTGATATCCCTGATTGTTCTCTCATCTCCATCTTGCGATTGAAAGATTTGCATCTGAAGTACTTATATGTAGTTTCATGTCCATGGCAAACTGTGTTTAAAAAGGTAAGAGAGAGTGTGAAATCTATAAAGAGGTTAAATTTTGAACTCATTTACCAAAATAAAGCACAGGAGGTAGGATTAAACTCTCAGAGTTTTAGATGTCATGTGTCCAGATATCCACATCTAGCTACTCTCCCAGTGGTCCCTGAACAGTCAGTGGTGAGAAATAAACAATTTCAGGGTCTCATTTTTTCCTAACTTATTTTAGATATCCAGTATAGAAAGAGAGTAATTATATCCTAGAAATAGAAAATTTACTTCATTTTCTATAACTCTCCATTTGGATAACTCTGCAAGTTTGTTTTTGTAGAAATCTAAACTATGGTCAGACAGAATTTATCCATAATAATTTTGTCAGTATTATTTGGTTTTATATTTTAGTGTTATGATCAAAGGTCGTACTCTAGGGTCCTGGAGGTCTTTTCCATTCTTAATGATTCTGTAATTCTATGATGTTCCTCACCTCCTACAGGAATATATGCTCTGCAGCATCTACGATCACAGCCTGTCACAACCATGCCATGCTTTCTCCTCTCTGATCTGTGGTCCTCATACAGGTCTGGAACCCTTCAAATGAAACACTTCTAATCCTGCTCTTTTGAAGCTGATTTTCCTTCTCTCAGGGTTGGTGTCTTGACATACTCTGTAAGAGTTTGGGATTTCCAGGGGGACAGAACTGGAAGTTATCTCCTACCATGGTAGGGTCTGTACCTTGCCCTCATGGGGAACCACAGCAAATGATCACAAGCCGTTCAATTAACACCAGAAAATAGAAATGGAAATGAGTCAGAGGGGAGTGCAGTGAGGCTGTGCCTGCAGAACAGTATAGTCTCAGGTTTTCAAGTCTGGCATTTGCATTTAGCATGACTATTTGAAATGATCTTGAGTATCAGTTCAATAAATTACATTTTTCATAATAAATGCACTAGAATTATTTGTAAGGATCAGAGACCTCATAAACAAGCAGATTTCCTTAATGGAAACCAGAGTCTTCTTCTTTTTCCTTATGCTTCAGAAACTTTGAAAGAAACCATGAAAATCTGTAAGCTGCACGAACCTTTTTCTGGTTTTACAGGACTTTGCCTGTTGGTATCTTGGTGTATGACAGCAACACACATAATAAGCATTAATAATAATTAGTTGCTATTTTTATGGACAATGAATCTACTTCTTGTGATCTTTTTTAATGATGATTTAAAATTGTAGCACTTGATACTGTTGCCATCTCTGTGAAAAAAATTATTTAACTCATATTAAGAAATCAATTGATTAAATTTTTTTAAAAAGTGCTGTCAAATATGTTCTGGGCACAGACCCTTTGAAAGACAAGTGGCTTCTTAAGAGGAAATTCTGTTGCTAGGAGACCATAACCATAAAGTTTCAGGATAAGGTATTTTTTTTATTTTAAATAAGAAATGTTGATTAATGAACATGCTTAACAGGCAAAGAACAAAACTATCACAGCTATCTCTATTGTAATAAAGACCAGTTGAAGCATTCAATGGATATTTTAAGAAGTATAAAGAGGAGGTCTTCAAGGGAAGTCTTGCCAAAGCTGCAGAACCAAGGAGTCCAGAGCACACTGGTGTAACAAAAGTGCTCAAGTATCTCTAGGGAATATTAAATCTCACATTTAAAACTTTGAAGTTTTAAAATTTATCTCTACCAGCAATGAAAATTAGATTTAGCTTATGAAAGAGAGATTCTCATCTGTATTTTCCAAACAGAAAGGTTTGAAGGAATAGAATGGTCTCTTGAGATTTCTTCTGGGCCTGCCCATCTGGATTTTGCAGATTTCTGAAACTTCTCTTGTTACTCATCAGTGAAGACTAAATATTGGCCTAGAGGGTCCTTGGCTGGGATCCACTGTGGAAATTCCTAATTGTGTCAGCAATAGCTATCTACGTACAAACATAAGAATATTTAGAATACTCATGAATAATTCCAGTCTCGTAAAGTGTTAGCTCATGGTAACTGAGAGTCCAGTATTGATCATTTTAGTTTCACTGAGTAGCACCTTAACCCACAAAAAGACTACTGAAGTCTCAGAAGGTTTCTTTGGGAAAAAAAAGCCCAAGTACAGGCATTAAAATCCTGCCCCACTGGCTCAATATTTATCTAGTTGTTTAATCCCACAGGTCTTGATCTAGTTTACAACTGCTGAAAATTGACTCACTAGTAGACTAATTAATAAGTTCATAATAGTATCAAAGAGCAAGAAATCTTTAAAATGGCTATTTCTGCAAGGAAATCAAATTGCTTTCTGAGAACTAGCAACATGAAACAAAATGCAGACCTCTTCAAAGAGAGTTACATCACTTTCAGCTGTAAAACTTTGTGCTTTCTGTAGATGTCCACAAAGGAAATTTTAGAAAAAGATCTTCTCAGCAGGTAAACTTTGGTTTATTGAACTACTGAGAGAACCCGGTTAGAGAGAGCATATCCCAGAGCAGAGGCAGAGGAGGAGAAGATAGGTATTATTAGGAATACTATATACAGTATAATACTATATAAATTTGGCCACCTTTGCAAAAAGGAGCAACTCATCTAGGAATGTTCTGAAACACCAGAAAGAAAATGTTTCAACTGTCACACATTCTCAATAGCTTTTATGGATAAGGTTTTATTGGGAGCCATCTACCTGGCAATTCACACCTAGTCATCCTCTACTGGCTGAATCAGTCAGGGTGCAAACTTACAAGTTAAGATGTGAAAGGCAGCAGTGGGACCTGAACATCTCCCTGACACAGGCTGAGATGTGCCTGTGAAGAGAGACAGTGCTCGGAAGTGTTTTGCTGCAGGCTGAGGACGGATCCTCTGTAAACCACAGACCTCTGCCTTATTGCTTGTTTGTGGTTAGGATAGGAAAGCCAAAAAACATTGCAATTCTCCTCAGACTTTCAGGGGAACAAGGGACACATGCTGCATATTCCTGTCACCTCTGGCTCAGAAGGGAATATGTGTGTATTTCTGCTAAAGTAAAGGTATGAGTTGTTTGGAAGGCTTGCATTTGAATATACTCAATAACAATGAGATGTAGAAGTCTGTCATGGATAGAAGATTTACTGTTTGATAGTGTTTGTTTAATGTACAGATACTGTTTACTGTGTTTCAGACTGGTTACAAGATTTTAAGGATGCCTTAAATTTTTGTTTTACTGAAGCTAATATGTTCTTTTCCCAGAATTATTAACATGTCCTTATCAGAAATTTGCATGAATTAATCCTTTATAATGCTTTGAAAGTTTTTGACTATGTGAAAGTCTGGCTTGTGATACTACAAAGAGTTAATCTCAAATGCCAGACTACAGACAGTAAAGCAGAATTTATGTATCTCTGAGTATATATAATGCCTACATTCTGTTATATTTGTATTTAAAAAAATTTGGGCTTTTGTTTTTTTTTGGAAACCAATGATAAAGTTATACCATTCATCAAGCAAAAAACTAAAAGGAAGTGCAGGGTTTTAACTCTCCTCAGTGGAAAAAAAAAAGGTTCAAGAAGTATAATTCTTGCTCTGACAGAGAGGCCTGGGCGCTTTACACAAGAACAGGATCATGTTGATCCACAGCAGATTTTTCAAAGAGAGCGACAGACATCCAAATGCTTATTAGCCCTGCATAAAAGAAGCTTAACTACTTCAACCAATTGTTTCCCACAAGGTGAAAAACACCCAAGCAAGTTGGGAATGAGAGCTAAATCAGATTGTTGGCTGATAAGGAACCCTCCCAAGGCTAATTACAAAGGTTTACTGCAGGCAAGCAACGGATTAAGGATTTTAAACCTCTCTATGGCTAGCGCTAAAGAGTCTGGCGTGGTAATTCTGCAATCTGTAGCTCTTTGGGTTGCTATCAAAAATCGTGATGAAGAAAGCACATAGACATGAAAGGTAAAAGAGGGTTTGGTTCCTGTGGAAGTGGTTGCTGAGGCTGGAGAAGAAAAACCCACTGGTTAAGGTGGTAGGGAAGAATACCACGATTATGAGAGAAGAAGGAGAGACAGCCATAGAGAATGGGAAGAACTGTTTCCCTTCATGAATGCTTCACTGTGCAACGTATTTAGATCCTGTTTGGGGGATTAGTGGGCCCTTACATAAACTACCTTTGAAAATGATCCGGGCTGAGTGTTTGAAAGCTAATCATTTACTTTATAGCTGTGTGTTGCCTGATGCACAGTGTCTGCACTGCTCTGAGCTCTGTCAGGCAGCTGTTTCTGTAGCGAAGCCAAATGCGTGCTATAAAACTCGCTTTTCACAAAGCATTCGAAGGAAATGGAGTTTTCAATGGACTTACGTGATACATCTTCATTTGGGCTTCATTATTTAAGAGATATTTTGCATGACTTGTAGCTTCTGTGTGGTAGTGTTTTTCAAATCCAGTTACACTGATTAGACATAATCTACAATGGAAGGGATATGAAAATGATTGATTGTGGCTGGCTTCTCTTTTAAAAGAACCAAGTATTTTGATAGCTAATGAAAGAGAGAAAAAAGGCAGTTATTGGCCCTGTACTATTCTACATGACCTCTGTCTGAAGACCATCACTTTCCTTCTAATAGTTTGATTTGTGTTTCAAATAAATTATTCAATAATTTCAAGCAGAGAAAGCTCTCTGTCTCTTTTGGAGTGTGACTTCTTTTTTTTTTCCACCCAGCTGAGTTGCAACTAAATGCTTCACTGTGCTCTGAACCAACTTTGCAATTTATTTCTGAATTTCTAATGCTTTCACCACACGTAATGGCTTTCAGAGGCAACAGAGGTGGTCCTGCAACTCACACAGTCTTCTGCTTCATCTTTTAAGGTAGTAACCGATAAAAAGGAGGAGAGTAAAAAGTTATTCAGAGGTTAGAGAAGGGCAGTGTAGATTAAGAAATAAAATGCTCACAAAGCAAATCCTACAGCCCCAGTTAATTGAATAGTTAAAATATCTCAGCTTCCATTTATAAGTCCCGAAATACAGCCTTTTGTGATGGCTTTATTTTTTGCTTCTACAGACTTCTGCTAAGCTTGCAAGTCTGGCAAGCTGCTAGAAAGCTCTGGAAATAAATGATTTGTGTTCACCCTATGGATTTTTCCAAGATACCCCGAACTTGCAGTTTTATTCTGCATATAAACCCATAAGCAGAATGGGGCTGAAAATGGTGTCTTAGACCTTTCAGATTTTCCTGTGTCAAGAAACACAATCAAGAAGATACCTGTCTGTGCCAGTACCCCGATTTGTCTCCTGCCTGTCACTTTTAAAGTAGCAATGAGGAATAGTGCCTTCCTCTTGAGAAATTCTCTGGGCTCCTTCCCTGTGGGAAATAGCACAGTATTGTGATGCAGATTTCCTGCCAAATCTCACAAATCCCTCACTGTGGGGATTTCTCTTTTCAGTCGTCTATCCTCCTGCCTGTAGAGCACTCACATTCAATACAGAAGGCTTATCACTTCCTTTTTAGAACTATAAGAACCAACATCACAGCCTGCAAAAACCCACCTGGTGAGCTAGATCTCATTTATTCAATTTTTGAATCTCACTGAGGACTGCTTTAGAGAGGAAGAGCCTCTGATAAGTTATTTGCAGTTTCCTTTAAAATATGCTTGCCTCAACTGAGTTTCAAGAGACTCCTGCTTTCATGCACCAGCAGATAGAGCATAATTATATTTGTTGCTAAATGGATAGCTGTGATGTCCGATATTTAATTAGTACCACCTGTTTAACAGGATACGTGCAAGACTGCGACCGTAAATTATGCCAGAGCCTCTCAGACACAAAGAAGGGAAAACCAGGCATAGCTGTTAGGGAAACAGACAGATTCATGGGCTGACTCTGGACTGAAAGGCAGATTCTCACTGATTGTTCAAATTAGCACCCAACCAGAGCACATGGATGTTGACATTCACTGAATACACTCAACTGTGTACTTGCGCTTTGTGCAGCGATGCTGCCACGGTGCATGCGCAGATTCAGGTGTTCAGAAGTGCTCCTGAATCCACATTTCAGACAGAAGCAAAGCTGTCATTGCAGTACATCGGTCTTGCATCTCTCTGCAGCTGTAAATAGGATCACAAGTGTGCAAGACATATCTCATCATCCATCAAAATATTATTATGGAGATATGCCACATGCAGCAGACCAGAATTGAGAGTTAGGCCACTGAGTTTGCCACTGTTGGGTCATTTTACTTTTTCTTTTTAGTATTTGCATATCTTCTTTTTTTTTGTTGCAGAATTGCAGGAAGAAAGTTGCATAGCTGTGAAAACAGAAGGCAGGAGCCTGAGTGTTGCGAGGAATTGCAATAATATGACAACAAACAATGTAAGCAGTTAACTCCAGCTAAAAATACACTAATACAAAAAAGCATTTATATCCTTTCATACCCAGGGAATAAATTAATACTTTTTCTTAGGATAAGCCCTAATTTTGATTGAGAGAGAAAACAGATGAAAAACGAACTGAACACAAAATGGCTGATTGTTAATGAACATAGAACATTTTACTAATAGCCAATAACAAGATGTACTATATAATGTAATTTTCCCAGTTGCAGTTTGACCTAGATGCTAAGGATAGACATGAGAATGTCGATGACTTCGTTGCAGACCCCAAACGACCATGATTTAGACCTCATAATTCACCAGGTGGGCAACAGTGATATGGAGGTGCCATAGTGTGACAGACAGAGCTCTGATTTAGCAGAGATCTGGGATGTTTCCTGATAAATTACTGTCATTTGCTAATATCTGTGCAACACCCAGGCAGAGTCTACTGTTGGAATGATTCAGTTCCACCTGGTACATGCTGCAGTTTAAAAAGAAAAGTGATCTGCCAGCAGTAATAACACTGTCATAAATCTGGCAGTCCTAAGCCTAGTGTTCTATCTTCTGCCTTCTTA
The DNA here is from genome assembly GCA_013398115.1 of Falcunculus frontatus. NCBI lineage: Eukaryota > Metazoa > Chordata > Aves > Passeriformes > Falcunculus > Falcunculus frontatus. The sequence continues at coordinate 1,983,859 of VZRV01002112.1, forward strand.
AGTTTGCCAAATCATTACTTTTAACACTTAGAGGCATATTAATATACCATGTTTTTATAGGTAGGTCTCTGTTTAAGGGGGCCTAGATAAAACGAGAGCAATGTTTTAATTCTGATTAGGGCCTGAATACATTTTACAGGAATTTCAGGCACTTATGCAGGGATCCTTATTTCAGAAATGATGTAATTTTTGCTCAACTTCCTTTCCTCTCCTCTTTATAATCAGGCATTTTAAGTTTGGGTGATTTTTTTGTTTTTATTTTTGTTTTTGTTTTTGTTTTGGTTGGGTTTTCGTTGTTGGTTTGTTTGGGTTTTTTTTGTGGGCTGCGAGGTGCATTGTTTTTAATTTCTGCCTTTTTATTTTTTTTTCCCAGTGGTTCTACAACCATGTTAAAACATTTTCAGAGAGGTTGTGACTGAATTTTGAACATGAGAACTGACAGTGGAGTGCTGAGGGAGACACTATTGTTTTATTTGTAATGTTTTCATTCTAGCATTATAATCTAGCTTTATTTTTACATTGAAGACTGCATAGAAACCTCCCTTTGACAGTTTATACTATCTCTTGTGGTCCAGCCTTTTCTAATAGTGAGGGGAGATAACTGTTTAACTACTTGACCTTTCTGGCAATGGTCTGGTAGAAGATTATAATAATCTTTCAACCTCCAACAGTGATAAGCTAGTATCCAGGTAGTGTTTTGCACTGTAATATTTCTGAATGATCTGTGGCTAAAATTTCTCTAGGAGAGAAACCAACATATTTCCCATCTAAAGGATGTACTCCGATGACATGAATATGTAATAATAACTTATTTTCAAACCAAAGAAGCTCATTTTTACTGTGCTTCCACCAAGAAAGAATGGATTGGATGATCCTTGAGATACTCTTCCCATCAGATATTCTATGATTCTGTGATTCTGTTAGCTGGTTTAGTTCAGACCAATAGTGAATAAATAATTTCACCAAAGGTAATTGTTCTGTCAGGCTCCTTAACCATTGCTTAAACTCAACATTTTTCTTGCATGGAAATTTTTTTGGTAGTGGAAAATATCCAGAATGGTGATATTATAAAGGAAAGCAGTGAATTTCAGAGTGATAAAACTCGAGAATAATTGACACTGAAGGAGACTGCTGGAGGTGAGACACTGACGCAGGTTAATCGCCTTTGCCCATACTTTGACCTCCAAACACAATATAACTACCCATTATTTGTATTTACCAAACTTTTTTATCCCTATTTCTTCACTTGCTACTTCCCAAGTGCTTCTACCAGCCAGAAGTCTATTTTACCTTTTTTTTTAAAAATGTGTTTATATGTGTGTACGTTGTGAGATTAAGTGTGTTTATACACTGCAACTTTCTGATAGAGTGAATACTGTTTTGGAGGGAATAAAGAGTTACTTTCACTTTAAAATGTCTTCATTTATTTTTAAATCCTTCTTAGCTGCGATACTTTTCTAGTGTGTCAACAGGTGCCCCTCTGCTGAAATGTTAATTATGAATTTATTCCATGAAAATAAGAACCTCAGACTAAGAAAATTATGATGAATTTGAATATGTGCAAGACTCCATCATGAATAAAGCAGCCTTGTGAATAAGATTTTCTCCATGAATGACATACTGGAATACTTGGTTTTAATTTGCTTGAGTTAAAATACAATTAAGGCAGCGCACACTGTTATGATCTCTCTCTCTTTTATGAACTTAAACTTTGACTGAATTAATTTTTCTGATTTTTAAATAAACACATTTATAGAGAGATGTATCTACCGACTGATTCAAAACTTTCTGAAATATGAAGGACTTCTGTGGATTGCAGTGAGGTCTGGATGAGTGTAGCTGCCATAATCCTGCAAGATCCTGCAGGAGAGGGAACCTCTTGAAGACTGCCATAAAACTTCAGAGACCGTGGTCCCTACTGACAGTCCAGTTTAGACAATTTGAACAATTTAGACATTGTTTAGAAAGTGGGCTGCACTTGGCATACTGGATGTCTCTCTGCTTCTTACATTTGTAAGTTAAAAAACCATATACAATAGCTTATTCTTTATATTCTCATGCCTTCATAGGCAGCATTGAAATACTTAGAAGGGGCTAAATCTTGGATTCCTGGAAATTCAGAACTGGAAATGATTTCTTGTTCTTCAAATGCAAGCCCCTGACATTATGGACAGAGTATCATATATTCACTTTCTTAGGTGTTTCAAACAGTATATTAGTAGTAGTTGCATCTTTTATCCCTGGCACTTTACCTGGAAGATTGTTTCAGGATATCCTTTGGTTTGTCTCTTATTGCATTATAATTCAGGTTATGGCCATTTATTACTGTATAAAACACTCTTCTCGAGTATAAATAGCTCCTTTATCTCCCATATTTGTTTACATACAGGCACCAATCACATCCCTTTGGGTTGCAAGGTGAATTCTTCTCTCGTGTGATTAGCTCCTGGTGCCACTCGATGGATAATGACAGTGATTCTTCTCTATGCCTATTTCATTTCATATCTTCCTTGAAAATAAATGACCAGAATTGTACACACTATTACAAATTAAGTCTCACTGGGGCTTAGTATAGTAGAATTTATTCTTTTCTATCTGAGCTGGAAACACCTTGACTGATGTATTGCAAGATGGCATTTGAGTTTTTCCATGCTTGCCATCCTTTGATTATCTTACAGTCATCCTGTGATCAAGTTGTACACCTGTGTCTCCCTCTTCCCAACCACTTCTAACTGACAAGTTCCTAGTGAATAGCAGAAATTCTTATTCATAGTCCCCAATGACCTTACTCTTTTTATTTCAAATTTAACTTAACTTAATTACGCTCACTCTCATCCTCAGGGCCATGCAGTTCTTTCTGTGAAATACCCTAATCCTCTTCAGTATTGACAGTGCCTTTTAGCTTTTCATCTAAAGAATACTTTTTATTTTTTAATCTACAGTTATTTATACAAAAAAATCAACAAAATTGATCCAAGGACAACCATTTGTTGCCTCCCTTTTTTCTTCTTAACTTTCTGTACTTTAGATGCTTCTCTACTAGACAATTCGTTGCTCACTTCAGAGTTACAGTATTAATTCCCATCTTCCTAACCAAAGAATCATAGAATATACTGAGTTGGAAGGCACCCACAGGAATCATCAAAGTTCAACTCCTGGGCATCAATGACTGCATCATTAATGCTTCTTCATATAACATTTTATTTACTGTATTTAGCACATTTACATATTACATCAGTATTTTACCGAACTCCTAATGGATTAAAACTAATGCCTCTTCTGTGTTAAGGTGACTCAGATAAAGCAACATGGGTGATCTAGCCTGGCTGGATCTTTGCTGAACACAAGTTTTATGTTATTTTATTTTTTTACAACTTTAATTATAATAGCCTTGAAAATGCGTATTGCGTGATTTCATGGCTTTGAGATTGTTGGATACCTTGTTCTCTAAACTTTGTCATCTTAAATGTCATGTTATATATTCAATAAATGTTTTTATTACAGTACCTAGGCATCATGTGTCAGTGATCTCAGATCTTTTGTGGGCCTAAAGTAATTCAGCACACAAATACCTGGTTTCTTCAGCAACTCTTTTGAGATACAAAAGTAAAAACAAGTCCTTGAAAAGAAGCATTTAGACTGAAATAATTCTTGAAGTAAAGGACTAACTTCAAACTTTGAAAAATGTTTTTTGTGCTACAACAGCAGCAGGTAATTTCTCAGAGCACTGGTAATGAAGATTGTACCTAAATATTTATTCTTTGGAAGCAATCTGTGTATGCTTTTTGAGAAGCGATGAGCATTGCTCATTACCAAACATTGAACAGGATTGGACCAATAGTGAATAAAGTATAATTTCACCAAAGGTAATTGTTCTGTCAGGCTCCTTAACCATTGCTTAAACACAATATTTTTCTTGCATGGAAATTTTTTGGTAGTGGAAAATATCCAGAATGGTGATATTATAAAGGAAAGCAGTGAACTTCAGCATGATAAAACTAACTTAGAATTCTGTCTTTAATGTGTTTCATTTCAGACAACTTTCCAAATTAAAGGTGAGCATACATTCCCAAAGTGTTATTATTCCTTACTGTCCTGGAATATACAGTATTGCTTTGACAGTGGTACAGCTGAAATTCATTGTTATTGGCTCTATTCTTTAATTTGCAAATGCAATTTTAAAACCCTTGAAAAATGATACAGCAAATTTCAATACCTGAAAAAACAATAGGATTTCCAATGGCAAATACTTTGCAATAAATCAGACTGAATAGACAGAAGAAAACAATACTCTCACCAGCATTAACTCATCTTTCTCTTTTCCCTTTCTTTTATTTAAATTTTTTTACTTTTTCAAAAATGTCCTCAATTACAATATAAACTGCAGAAGGATGTAAAAGGTTGGTTCAGAAGCAGGATTATCAATTTATTATGGAGAGCAATAGTAAAAGCTAATAGATGATGTGCATATGACCTTCCATTGGATTAGTGACCAGTGCAGTACATTAGCAAAATATTGTGCATTATACTCAGTAACACAACAATATATTTTTCTTATTATAATAAAAGAAGTAATGTAATACAAATATTCATTGTAGCCTGCCTTATCAGGGATTTCCATGTTGTATTTCTAGCCTGGTCTTCTGCTTAGAGATCTGGTTTACATAATGGTATAAGTGTGAAATGGACTGCACTTTTGAAATGAGAAGGACTAAGGTAATGAAGGACGAATAGGGAATGTAAACAAAACAGATGAAAAGGAAATTGGGAAAATTAGAGAAAGGGAGAAGAAAGTGAGACAGGCTATGTCCAAGTAGGAAAGTAAATAGGAACACATTAAAAAGTAAGAAGCATAGAAGGAGAATTATTAATGGCAAAAGGTAAACTTATCGGTTCTTATGCCCAAATTTGAAGTTAAGATACAATATTCAGTTCTGGCGGAACTGATTTCAGATCATGAATTAGTGTATGTGCATTAAGATATCATTTTCTCATAGTTTCAGCAACTTGCTTCTTGGAAAAGTATTTGCAGATGGAAATTAAAGCTGGTGTATCATTTAATACCGGAATTCAGATTCAAGTGCTGACAAGTCAGATTTGTTAACATAAAGTTTAGGACTTAATGGAAACCATGCCATGTTTTGTTTAAGCTTTTGGCTGTTCACGTAGGAGAGCATTTATACATTGATAACACATTTATATGTGTTAATGCAGGCTGACTTCAGTGATGATTTGGAATTACTTTATTCTCATTGACTAGTACTTTCAACAATTTTGTGGCCATCTGAAAATAAGCAAAAACTTATAGGAGTTGGCACTACTTTTTCTGAGAGTGTAATTGGATTGATTGCTCATAGTCTACATGTGCTAACTAAAAGACAAAACCAAATTCTTTGTATATATTTTATTTCTGTTTAGATGGAAGGAAAACTGCTTGTGATTAATTTATCTTCTGCATTAAGTCCTCATCCCCGCATGCTCATGGACATGGAGTCAATAGATGTTAGCTCTTCCTTCTCTCGAGGATCAGAGAGTCGAGTCACAGCGTTATCATAAAATCATAGTATACATGGAGGTGTATAAAAAATGGCCAAATGGGTTAATAAATGGACCACCATCAGTGTACTAATCTGTCAATCTACACAAAATCGAAAGCCTTCTCATGCACGTGAATGAGTTTGGCAAGAGAAATGTAGACATCACATTTGGAGCCTTTGGCATGTGTATTCTTCCAAAATTTCTGCTATATGTGAGACAGAGATTGATTGGGTTATAAATGTGTTTGTGATGTGGAGGAAAATTATTGCTAGCTAATTAAAAAGGAAAAAACCCCAATTGTTGTTGAAATGTTAAAACTCAGCTGTTCACTTATTTTCACAATTGTTCCTCCCTATCTTGCTTGCAAGTTGTCTCCCTCTTACAAATGGCAAACACAAGTCCTCAGTGGTAGATCCAAAACCTGTTAACAACATCTCATCTAAAACTCGCAGAGGTTTTCCAATTGTTTCACAGAAAAAACTCCTTACATAAGTGCTGGAAAAGGAGCTTCATTAATAAGGCACGATGGCATTTTGCTGTCTGTGACAAGTACAGAAGAACCCACTACACAGAACCTTTTAGGCAATTATTTATGTTAAGCTGGTCAGGACTTGGAGCCAGCAATTTTTCTGTTGATTCAGGGAAGTCAGTGCTTCATCCCTCCTGTTCAAAAGCATTCTGTTCAATATCAGATAGGATGTGTACTGCCTTGTTAGACTATTCCAGCCCAGTACTGAGCCATCTGCTCTTTAATAGGCCCTGATGGATGTTTATTTAGTTTGTTCCAGTGATAGTGAGTTGAGAGCTGCCTTCAGTAATCTGTTAAACTGTTAACTATTCTTTCAGTTTGAGAGTTCTTCCTGATATCTTATGCCCCTTGCTGCTATTTAAGTGAATTAATTCTTGTAGTATTTCTAGCGGACGTAGAAATCATCTGATTAATTTCTTTTTTGAACCATCTGTTTACACAGTTTAAAACTTACTATGTCTACCTTTAGCAGTCTCTGCTTTGTATTAATTAAGTAAAATAATTTCTGACTGGCTTCAATAATTTTGCTTTCCAGCTTTTTCTTTTTTTATTCTTCTCTCCCTTAGACCTTTGTGAAACTGAGTGCAGGGTTGAAGCCTTTGTCTATGGAAATTGAATATAATGAAAGCAGCACATAATACATCTTATGTATGACACATCTGTTTATCCACCTCATACTAACAATCATACTGCTTTCTTTCATCAGGATATGTGGAGAACCCAAGTGAGGTTAGAATATCTTACTTCCAACAGCAGGGCTGTACAAAGACATTAATGGCATTATCACAGGGCTCTGCATGCACTAATTAACCCTGCACTAGCACAGCGAAACTGCTGCTCTTTATCTCACAGTCCACATGAATATCTCCACATGAGACTGCTTGAAATGGCATAGAAATAGTTGCTTGTAGGGCACCACACACACTTCAGGAGGGATGGGTAAGCAAGAAGTATCCCAAAAAGTGTAGCTACTTATTTTTGTAACTTGGAGTATAAATAAAACTTTATGTATTTAGAATAATGAATAGTCCCTTATTACTCACTAAATGCACTGTCCTCCCCTACCACTTTCTTAATGAATATGTTGCCAGAGGGTAGATTACTTAGCAGTTTGAAAAATCCCTATTTGCCTAATGAGTTTCACTTATTTCACAGTAGTCCTGAAATTGGGCAGATACTGCTTTTTGTCATTATATTTGTTGATTATCCTGGCTAAAACTTTCAAAAGAACTTACATGCTGTCTGAGAGTCAATAGAAAATAGATACCTAAAACTTTTAAGAATACTTGAGAATTTTACTCAGATTGCAACTTATTCAGAGGCCAGTTACATCAAGGTCATAGTTTTAATTTCTGTAAATGAAGCAGTTTCAATGAAAAAAAACAATCGTCCCTGAACTTTATTCTATTGCTCATAGACCCAGTTTTAGAAATAACTTTTTCTCCTGAATAATGAACTCTGAATTAGGGTTCACAGACTTGCTGATACTCCTCTGCAAAAGCCTATTTGCATATTGAATATTTCTTTTGTTTCTATTTTTAAATACTGGGTTTCTGCAGAATATTTTGCTTTAATTTTGGCCAATTACCAGTTACTTATGTAGCAAAGGATGTCAATCTTCTGGATGTCCCTATTCTGCAGGGAAGCATCTCCGAGTGTAGACAAAGCTTGGTGTTTCCTAATGAGGGAAATGTTATCCATCTGCGTATTCACACTTCTGCATTTCGTCCTGCAATATGAACAAACCTCATAAGGACAAGCTGAACCAGGAACTCCCTGAAGTGTTTGTGATTTTCAATTTTAGGAATTAAAAAATAAATAAGAAAGAGAGGGAAACATCTGTTTTAAAGGTAATTGTTGTATGCATGTCCTTTACAGTAACAGCATTTTCTTCATGTGGTATTTGACAAAGGATCTGCCAACGCTTAGCAAGGGCTGCAAAAGTCATTTCCTGCTGCCTGAAGCAGCCTGTGCTTCTGGTGAGGTGAGAGCAGAGTTCAGAGTCATCTGTTACACGAATGAGAAGATGCACATGGTTCAGGAGGAAAGTAGATGAAGAGGGTTTTCTTTCCACTCCAGTAGCTCACAGCAGGTAGTATAGATTTATTTCCCCTTCTCATGTTACTTTCATTTTGCTGGACTGTATCAAGGCACTGCAGATACTACAAATAGGGATGTTCTATCTAAATTTGGGAGTGGGAAAAAGACCAGTGGTGGTTACTTCATTCAGACCAGTATTTTCCATTTCAGTATTCGCTTCCAGTTAGAGGAAACTGTAGAGAGGCTACATCACTGCATAGCGAAAAATTTGAAAGTAGCCTCTTGTGACTGTAAAGTTTGTTGGTAGATCTCAAGAAAATCTACAAGGCTCCATATAAATCCTTTTGGTTGAACACATAAAACTTCTGCCAGGGGTCTAACACTTATCCACCACCATTTTTCCTTCCATTCTTTCAATTCCATCCCTGTTTCTTGTCTTAGCATATAAGGCCAGGTGTACCTGGTCATGTCTGCAAAATCCCTTCACTGGTCACCTTCAGGCACACCCTTAAAACTAAGACCGGTCAAAACTAAGACTGGTTTTCCCTTTCTGCTTCCCTTTCCAGTCCCACTCCCCCTCTGTCATCTCTTACTTTGCCTCACACCGTAACCTAATATCACTTTGTCTCTTACATCCTCTAGAAAGAGGATTGGAGTGAGCCGAGGAAACAGAATGAGAGTTCAGACGCAGGAAATGATTTTGAAGTTAGGAAAGGAGATAAAACAGGGAAGAAACTTGAAAGTAGAGGAGCAAGATACACAGGAAATTTGTGGTAAATATTTGCTGAATCAGTTAGACAAAAATTTCTCAGGTAATGGACTATTGACAAACTCATCAACTCTTCATTGGTTTTTATTCACTATTTTTGTGCTATGGTGACAAATGTTTTCCTGCTCTTTGGCTGGATGCCTCATGGTTTTTTAAGCATGGATATAAAAAAGAATAAGCTTCAAACATCATCCTGTGCACTGGCAGGTTTTGAGTTGCCTCCTGCTTTAGCTGCTAGATCAGCAGAAAAATCTATCCAAAGCTGCTTCTATTCCAGCAGGTGCAAGTGGGGCTGTTCCCTCACTGGATGGCCAGCTGGCTTGCTTTGGTAGAGTTTGTGTCATTACATCCTCTTAGCCTCCAAAACAGGGTGGTGACATCCACCTTATCTGTTGGAAACAATTCCTGATCTCAGCATGCTGCCAGTTCGCATCTGCGAGTTTGTTAGAGCTTGGCTGGTTGTCCATGAACCACAACGTCCTAGGGACTATTCTAACAATTTAGCAGTCTGAGAAACTCCAGGAGTGCTCCATGCCACTGATCAATTTACTAGTACAAATTCAGTTCAAGACTGTTTTTCCTCTAGAGCAAACGAGGAATTCTCTGCTATGAAAGACCTGGGATTTAAAACTCTACAGATGCCACATCATGCCATAATCCTGTGCTAATTTTTTCAAAAGTGAATACTTTATGACTCTTCAGCTAGGACTTGGCATTTTCCAGTTTTCACAAGTAATCATGAAACTTGGACATACCTGGAATTCTCAGCTGGGCTATATTGGCTCCTGTTTCATTTCTCAGATGCTAGGATTCTCTGAAAATTTAAAAAAAAAAGAGAAATTGTCTAACATTTCTATGTATAGCACGAGCTACCTGTAACTGAAGTATTTACACTTATTGACTCCGTAGAGCTGGAACAATAATTTTGAGCAGTGAGCTGCTTAAAAGAGGACTAGTTTTGTGGGTATGGGTACTGGATGTGATCAGGCTGAAACAGCCCACTGCCCTGCTGCAGTGTTTTAGATTGTGTATGCTAACATGTCCAAACTGCTCCCCAGATCCCATTCAATGCGTGAAATTCTACTGCAGAAATCTCTACAAGGCAGTTACATTCTGCCTGGAGCAGGTCACATCTTGAATAAAATATTCTTTTCTCCACAGCAGTTCACTAGATTTTTTTGGTGCTCCTAATAGCAACAAGTGGAAGGAAAACCATCAGTTTGTAGAACTTATTGGTGGTCATATTCAGAAAAACCCACCCAGATTTACAGCTTGGTCAAGAACGAGCCTAGCGAGTAGTAGAGAAAGGAAGCCGCCCTTGGGAGTACAGCAGATTTTGCTCCATCATTTACTAAGATGGGTACCTGGGAGTTATCTGTCTCCTACACAGAACTTATTTTGGGACAGTAGAGCTCAAACTTCAAAATAACAGGCAACTATGGAATTTTTTGTGGTAGGATGGATGGGGTTTAAAATATATTTTTCTGCTCCATTTCAGTCAGTTCTACAGTTAATAACAGAGTGGCCGTCCTGGTTTCTTGAACTTCAGGTTTCTAAATTGTCTTACCTTGAAGATTTAGCTGAAAACTGTGACACCTTTCCATATGCATATACAATTTCATTATAAATCATCTACCTATGGCTGGGTCAGCATTACAGCTGCCTCAGCTCTCATTACTGTATGACAGAAGATGTGAGATGCTGACATTAGAAAGAGAGAACTATTTTAACCAAAAAATACTTTTTCCTCCCTTTGATACCCTCCTTTCTCATTGCCCGCTCTATTATTTCTACTCTCTATTTTTCTGCGTTTAAATTTCCCTTCTGTGTGTTTTCAGTCATTCCTGTGTTACCTTGTTTGCCATTTGGCGTAGGTATCCTCTGCTTATTCCTTTCACATTGTTTATATACCTGTGGAGAAATTACAATAGTGTAATTAATTAAAATAATTGCATTTTAAGTACATGAGAAACAAACCATATGATCCTTCTCATTCTTGCCATACATATTGGAATGACTTGCAGTCTTGTGTTAGCAACCAGCGTCCTGTAAAAATTCTGCACAGAAATATGTACAGTAGCCTTTTAGACATTATTTCCTATATATCTGTGTAGTTTTGAGCAAATTTATGTAAGGCTACACAGATAATTTGGTATGTATGACCCACTCGTTGGCTTCTTTCTTCAACTCCATGCACAATGCACTGTACTCTGCAACAAAATTATATTTATATTAGTTTTAGCCTCTTTTTGTTGAGGACTCCTGTCCAGCCATATGTCAGACTATCAAGACTGCAGCAAGCTGGTTAGAGAGGATTCAGACTCAGATGTTTGTGGATGCCAAGGCATTTAAAAATAATAACAGATGCATAGCCTAATTTGTATGAGGGCTGTGGAGAAAGAATGAAGGAGAGAAATTACTTATTTCTAGGACTCTAAAAAGAAGATCAGTACAAACAGTTTGAAAGCTGCACGACTGTGATTTCAGTGGTGTGCCAGCACAAAAAGGACAGAAACCGGGGGGAAGAGCTTGCTGCAATTTTTTTTTTTTACTTTTGTCCCTCTTCTGTTTCCTGTTTTTTCTTCCATCACTTTTTTCTGTCCCTTTCCACCCTTCACTCTTTTGTACTCTCCTCATCCTGAAACATCCTGGTAAGAATCTGGCTGATGTCAGCACATCATACTCTGCTCCCAGTTATGCTTTTACCTTCTGCAAGGGAACTCATACAAATGAAGAAGAATGTCTGATGCCTCAAAGTCTTGGAAGCTCACCTTTACGTAGAGAAAACAAAGAAGAGAGTACTTAGCGACTCTCTTTTGGAATGAGTAGCAGTATCCAGCTGCTGTTGGGCTCTGATGCTTCTGGAAGCAAGCTGTGTGCCAGAATGAAACCTGAGACTCGAGCCTGTAACTCATAGACTTGTCTTATGCACAGTAATTAGTATTGATGGGGTACTTAAACAACCCATGCATCAGTCAATATAGGAACAGAAAGAGACAAAGACTTATTCAAATTTATTTATTTATTTATTGGTGACAACAGCTGATACTAATAGAAAAAGCAGAAGAAGGAACTCCTGTAGATTGGATCATGGTTGATGAAAAAGAACAATCTGGGGAGAGGAAAGTGGAAGGCAGCCTGGGTGACCAAAAGCGTTAAACACTAAATCCTTGATTCACAGGAGTAAAAAGAGGGAGAGTGATAAAAGAAAGTTTCCAAGAAAGAAGTCTTCAACTGACTGTTCAGAATGGTCTGCTGGAAAACAAGTGTAATAAAAGGTCATCTGGAAATATTTTAATGAAATAATTATCCCATCACAAACAGCGTCACTGATGGGTAAGGATAGTGACTTAGTAAAATCATGGTATCTTTTAAAATTTGAAAGTTTAGCAGTCACGACACAGAAGAAAAATATACTCAGTTGTTAAGAGGAAATGCAAAAACGATGTAAGTAGGGACAAAATAAGAAAGATTAATAACAGGCAGGAAAAAATAACCAACCAAGAAAATAGCCAACAAAAAATATTTATTTGTTGTAAATAAAATGATCATGTAAAATAATTCAATGGGGAAAATTTAACTTCCTACAGTAAAGCAACTATTACTCTGAGCACTGTAAATGGGAATATTGTGTCCAAGCTGTAATCTTCTCCTCAGGGCTGATAAGCTTCTGACAGGACACCACTCTTCAGGCAAGATGTGGATCTATTGAAGAATATCCAGAAGAAAGAGATGAAAATTTTAAAATAAGCCTGCAAGCTTGGAAAAATGGGTTTGCCTTATCTTGAAAAGACTGATAGGGACTAAAGAGATGATCTGAAAACAGCCTTCCCGTACATAAATGGTAGCTGCAAAGATGAAATTAAATAAACTGTTCTGTGTGTCCACAGTTGTTAGAATGAGAACTAATGAATGTAAATTGCAGCAACTGTCCTTAGGAGGACACGTGTTATCTGCAAAGGAGAACATTATCCAGGAAGCTGGTGGACTCTCCACACTGCTTGAGGATTTAGTATGATACATTCCTATTTTCAGACTTATGGTAACCAGTTTTTTCTTGACAACTGAAGGACTGAGGAGTTAAGAAGCAGAAAATTGCAGGTGTTTAGGCAAAGCTTCTCTCTTAGTGTGACTTTCATATTCATGGAAATTCATTCATAGAAATGTTGGAATAAATTGGAAGCAGATGAATTTTGTACTAACTGCTGTAAAGATGCCAAAATTAAGAATCTTTTTCGATATTTAAAGGTATTGTTTAGTGCTCTGGCATTCTGGTGCGTAGTTATATCAATACCTACAGTGTCTGTGCTTCTTCCCTTAGAATGAGACTGTTCCACTGGATAGTTTATTTGTCTCAGTGACCATAATGACAGTGCTAAAGAAAACACGATGGGAATTGTGACTTGCAGACCTATTGGCTTGGTCTGGCTCATGTCCAAACTGAGAAAAATCTCATCAGGAAAAGCAGTGTGGCTGTGCCCTGTCTGTCTGTTAGGAGTCACTCCTGGTCTGTGCTATTCCCCAGACCATGGGCAGGAACTGTCTGTGAGAGTGTTCACTTGTCATGGGCACAACCACGGCAAAGTGTGAGATACCTGTCAAGTATCACGGAAGGAGAGGTTTAGAACCACACTCCGACTCGAATTCTGAATGTCCCTTGATTACTTGTATTGAAGTAGCCAAAAGAATTACTTGAGAAAGCAGTTCAAAGTGGTATATCCACTAGGAGCTGGGGCTTACCTGCTTCATTCAAATAATAAATTTTGAAGCACTGAGTGCTACTTGAAATATACTCTCCCCAAAAATACATGTGAACAATCTGGGACATAGTACAGAACAGGGTTAATCCTGACAGGCAGTAGAACATGATGACTCTGCTTTTTTGAGGGTAAAATGAGATTTTGCTGATTATTAAAATGCTTTTTCTTATAGACTGAGGAACCAGAACGTTGTAGCAGACACTGAGATGTAATTTTAAAATACAGTATATTTATAATGCTGCTCCTTGTAAAGGAACTGGTGAGGGAGGGAATAGAACTATGTTTATGAAGTTGCAAAAGCTAGAGAACTTAATTTTAAAGCCAGTCTCAGGGTTTTCATTGATTGACTCATGATTTTAGAGAGCTTATGGTTGGAAATGTTTCAAGATTTGTGAAACCTTTTCATCTAAATATTATTATATCTTTAATATATAAAGCCAAATTCTTACTCAACAAACACACTTCCTGCTGAATCTAACAGAAGCTCCTGGCTGCAATCCCCTTGGGAATTTGGCTCTGGCTTCTGATAGAAAACATGGACTCTGTCGTGATTCAGGAATTTTAAAAAGCTATTACTTAGTAGGATGCCTGACTGGGACTGAACGACCTTAAGTTTCTATGATGACACTGATCTCATATAAAACACCTCACGTGCATATTTTGATCTTACTGCCACGTCTAGGGAAGTTAGACAGAACTCTCTTTCCAAAAATACCAAGGGCTGTATGAAACGCACAGACTGACTGAGCTCCTCCAGACTTCAGATTGCAGAATTGTGATAATATACAGATGTTCTGTATATTATCACAATTGGAATTGGGCCCTATTGCAGAGACTGAAGTATTCATCCATCCATATATATATATATAAATACATGCTACCTTACTATATATGTGCAATTTTATATATATAAACTATCTTAACATTCAGCTAAAGAGGTCTTCACCCATTACACAGTGCACAGCAGACTGCAGCCCACTTGCCACTGGCATTTGGATGCTATTATGATGGTAATGATGCTGATTTTCATGATTATTAATATTCATAGAGTTACTAGTGGTCATATGAATTAATAGTTTCAGTAATCGTGACAGTCCAACATCATCTATGCCAACAACTGAGTCAGGACTCTACAAGTAGTACTGAAATGCTAAAATAAATGTAAGTTTTGGAAAAATGAAGGCCTACAGAAATCAAACTGGTGTTTGATAGGTATAGCAAAGTCACATTCTGGATTGAAATTCCCATTTTTACTGATATAATATATTGCTCTAGAGATATGATTCATGTAGTGCCTCAAAAGTTTAATAGTGTCATTTCTGTAACTATAGCCAGAGTTCACGTTTGAAAAGCAGAGTTGGCACTTTTACCACACACCTGCAAACATCATTAAAGTTAACACAACCTCCACTAGAGTTTTGTGCCCTACTAGACTGTATTCCTATCTTCTGCTTTCTAAAGGTACAGTGTATAATCAGGTAGCTTGTTAAGGGGCTTAACAAGGTGAAAAATATCACTCCCCTTGTTTACAATAACTTCACCTCCCCTTGTTTACAATAACTTCACCATCCTGTAAAATAACAACACAGTGCCTGACCTCATCTCCTGCGCTGATTGGATCTATTAGACCTTAGTTGAGGAAAATTCTACTAAAAAAATGCTGTTCTGAATTAATTTTTCTACCCACAGTAATTTTATTTTAATCAGAAGAGTTTGTGTTTCCACTATGGGTCTTTCCTGACTGTGTTTTCTAGTTAGCTGAGTATGATATATAATCACCTTCTCCAGCTGGATTATGAGCTGCCTTGTTCATGATAATTTACTTAATTTCTTCATCCTCCTTGCTTGTTCTAATGATTTTTCACATGCTTCCTGTTCTGCACTGACAAACGATACAATGATAAAAGAGTTTAGTGAGCCCTATTTAAACACATCTCCAGAACCCCGTGTCTTTTTTATCTTCAGATGCCCGATACAATTCTGGTGGTTGCACAGCCCTGACACTAAGTAATGTTTTTCAAGAAAATGCAGGCAAGTCTGACAACCACCATCTTATCTGACAAGAGTGGAGCAGACAATACTCAGCATTGTTTATACAGATAAATTAAACATGCTTGGGACTGTTCTTGGGTGCAGAGGCCAAACGGGTCGAAATGCTGTTGAGCTTGGTCTCCCTCTGGAACTGAGGGTTTGCATCTGGCCTGCACGTCGGGAGTGGTTCCTCCTGTTTCTATCAGGTTCTGTTCTGGAGGCTGTTTGCTGTCCTCAGCCAAAACCACCACCACTGATCTGCTGATTTCACTGTCTGGTCAGTTGAGTTTCAGTGTCTTGGGAGACTCCCTGCCACTTTCAGAATATCAGGTCAGACAGAGTCCGAGGATACTTCTCTCAGAGAGATACTTCAAACACAGCCACAAACATTTCTTGTGACTCAAAACAGTCCAATACAGTGTTTTTTTGCTAAAACTCTATAAATATTCACAAATATTTGCCAACCAGGGCTCTGTAACCGCAAATTTTAATTAGGTTGCAGCTCCCTTGGTTGGACATTATTGAATGATTCTGTCAGCAGTGCTGAACCATTAAGCTGACTTGAAAATAACAGGAAGGCTTTTGTTTATGCTGAAACACGAACATCACTTTCCTGAGTATATTGTGCCTGAACCTTTTTGTGTTTGTTTATTTGTGTTAAAATCACTAAAATGTTGAGGCAGTGTATTATTAGATCAGCAGATGAGAGAGGAGCCCTGATAAGAACACACTTTTGTGACGTGTATTAGAGAACAGTAATAGCGACACAGGTTTAATGACAGTGTGATAAATAAGATCGAGAGGAAAGTTGAGCACATACCGGGTGTTCATGCATAATAGAGTAGGAATGCATTGTCTGCTGTACTTTTTCTATGCCAGTAAATTGCCTTTGGATAAAAATACCATGCTTATCTACTCTAGAGAAATGCTGATGGAAAAGTAATGCTAGTGGAAGGATGCTTGCATGCAAACAGCACCAGCTAGGCTTTTCCAAGTCTTTGCTGATCTTTCTGCTCATTATTATTAAAAGCGGCTGAGAAGCAAATGGTTGGGAAATGAAGGAAAAAGTAAACCAGATTTCTTCCTCACAATTCCCATTGGCCTGTGAGTGAGGATGCAGCATTTCAGGGCTGGGACAAGTTGGGAAACACACTGATTCCTTTTCCATAATTTAAAGCTACTCCTTAATGAGGAAAAACTGGGGGAAGGATGCAGCATTTATCTTTGCTAGTCTGCATCCATTTCTCTAGCACAAAGATGCAGGCTGGAGCAGTGAATCTGGTTCCATGTTTGACACAAAACTGGATGCAATCTCCCCAGTGTTCAGCTGGTAAATGTTAATGCGAAACGCAGGTAACTGAAGATTAGGATTTGTGGACAGTGTGTTTAAAATACATATTGCTGTGGAGCTGAGGGCTGTTGTGGAGTAATTTGTTTTCCAATCAGTGTTTTTTTAAAAGACAAAGTTTCATTTGGATGAGAACTTTTACTATTGTCTTCTATTCACCTCCAAAGCATGTTGCGGGAAGGAGTTTTCTGGGAATAGAATATAGAAGAACCTGAAAATTTATGTGGAAGTAGAATACGTTGGATAATGTCCATCCACATTTCTTACATTATATGGCACCTCATTCCTTCATACAGCCCTTCTGGTTTTAGTGTGGCATGGAAATTATACAAACTGGTCCATGAATAAATGTAAAAAATGACGTAGGGTTCATAACCATGAAATGGATAAGAGTCCAGACAGTGTCCCAGTAGGACTGCTGGGTTCAAGAATTGTCATGTAAAGCTTACTGAAAGGGGTTCATTGGTACAGCTGGCCCACATTCCTCGCCCTTTATTTAATGTACACATACTTTCATAGGACTTGTGCTTTTTCTTCTCTTCCGTTTCCTTATCACCACAACTTTTATTTGTGTAACTTCTCAAGCACATTTCCATCAAAAGAAAATCATTTCTGGGAGTGGGTAAGTTCTTCTGGGTGCAGTACTGCCTATTGATCCTGATGGAGCTGTGAAGAAAAGAATGACTGTTCTTTTAGGATACTGGAGAGATAGGGGAAAATACATCCTGCCTGACTATTGTTTGCTTGGAAAATCATAAATAATGCCATAGAATGGAAATAGCACTTTCTTATTCCCGTGGGCCACTATGAGAGATAAGAGCACTGAAGTCTTTAAATCACTCAGGCAAAGCATAGGGGTGCACAAGTCATTTGTGTCTGAATATTTGTCTACAAGTGGGGGAAGACCAGTGAGGGAAAGAGATGTTCTCAGGGAATATGAGGGGCTCAGTGGGTGCCTAATTGTTTTGCTGTCACTGTTGGACTTATGCTAGGGGACAACGCTTCAGCAAGTTGCCACTTTTTATTTCTGACTTCCCCCAGAGCCTTTCTTGTACAAGGTGGCTTACCTTTCCCTCCCTCTCTGACTACCTCTGGTGTTTGTTCCACAGCACCTGAATATCATCTGTATGCACTTAATGACCAGATGTTCTCTGTTGCACTTCTTCCAAAACTAGGCTGGAGAGTGCAAAAAAAAAGGACTCAAACTAAATCATCCAGGGATTACACTAACAGAAAATGATGCTCTTGGTATGGAAACTATTAAAGAAAACTTGATTTTGTCTTTATATACTAGGGTTCATTAACTTTCTCTCTGGTAGGGCTAATGACCTGAACAGAAGCTGTGGTTCATTAGTGATCTTTCTCTCTCTGCCTGGCAGTTGAACAGAAAAAAGAAAGAGCTGGAAGGAGACATAGAAACTCTAAGTAAGACAGAATAGCATCAAGTGTTTTCAGGTCAGGAAGCAAATTATTTTTCTCTTCCTGTCCTTGTAACAGGAATGATTTGATACTAACAGATAAAATTATCCTTTATGCCAGAGTTGGCTTAGTCACCTAAAGAGGAATTAATTTACCCTCTCTTTACCAGTTTCTTGTTCTGGAGCTGCCAGGATCTGTTTCCATCTCTGGAGCTGTAGCACCTTAAGGTCTGTCCTGCCTTCTGTGTGACAGCTCCAGGGCTCATTGGCAGCAGGGAGGAGCTGCAGGGAGGTTCAGGAATACCGTGGCCTGATCTGCTCTGCTGTCATCCAGCTCCTACAAGACATGCCTTGGCACTTTGGGTATGTGCAGGATAAGGAAAGGGTGGACAGTACTGCTGCCTATGCATCCAGCTCAGGTGTGGTGCTGATGCAAACCAAAGCCAGTTCAGGGAGCCATTAAATGTGTTTCTGTTTCCCTGTATGGAAAAATTTCCACTTTTTCAGTGTTCCTTGTGAAAGCCTCCTTTGTGGAGCTGTGATTGTCAAGGAAATCTGTTCCTCTTCAGCTTGCTGTTCTTACAGCGCAAGAAAAGGTCTTTAAATTCTATTGAATTGTTATTTCATTTGGAGGGGGGAGAGAGGAGTAAGATGAAGAAAAGAAAGAAACGCTGCACCAACATTGCAATGTTACATAACTTACAAAATAATACGCTAAAATATTCAGCCACTCATATTTTCAAGGCTGTTCATTTTTTCCTAAACATCATTGTTGTTATTTTTTAATCACAATAAAATTTATTACCTCTCATCACCTCTCATATTTAAACTCAACTTTCCGAGGAAAAAATGTGCAGTTTACTGTGACTTTAAAATGTATATTATGAAATGTAGCATGTGAATTCTAGGCAAGTAGCCAGTGAATTACGTGTCACTGAAGGTAATTTTCTCTCTCCCTATTTTTTTTTATATAGTGCTACACTAAAATATAGATATTAAATGTTTTTAAGGGAATTGTTCTTACTTGTAATCAAATGAAGAGAAGCAGTATGTGAAATAACTAATATTTGCAGATAGTTATTGAAATAGTAGACCTGCAAATGCAAACTATGTGCTTGTGCTTTGATTTGGGTAGTTAGTTCTATTGGAAGGCTTGAGGTGAACAAAAAGATAATGAATAAGTGGACAAAGAATCAGTGAGAGACATTTTTTGACTTATGTATGACCGAATCACACATAATGCTATCATATAGCCACCAAAATTAGACATGGAAAAGACATGTCAGACAAAGCAGACTGTTCCTTTTTTAGTGCAGGACTGCTCCCTGAATGATATTGCTTTGTCCAATCTAGTTTTAAGTATTGGAAGCAGTAGATCATCCCCATGGGAGACTGTGATACACTCTAGTAGTTCTCACTATCGAATTTTCTGTGATGTTTGTCCTAATTTTCCCTTTGTTTAATTTCTTGCTGATATTCCTACTTATATCTATATTCTCAAGCCCTTATTTATTTATTTTAATTAATATAAATCCCATTCTGCCCATGTCCTTCCCCAAACATGCCAAATAAAAGCTTTGGCATCATTTGTCTTACAAGCCCATTTGGGATTCAGTGCCTGTGAGGCTGCCCACAAAGGAAGCGTTATGGTACCTAAGGATGAGATGATTTACTCCAGATTTCTAGATGACTTAAGTCCCTGGCACCCATCTGCATCTGAGGTAGGGATTAGCCTTTGAAGGGCCATGCCCAAGTGATGAGGGATGAGTTATTCCTTATAGGTAACCATAAGGAGAAACTATCCCCTAAGAGATGCTCAAGTTTATCCAACCCATCTTGTTCCTGTTCACACCACAGATGACAATGCTGTCATCTGCTGTTTATAATTCAGAGGTTATGCAGCCCAGATGGAAAATAGGATTAAGAATCCTGCCAAAAGTCCTTGATGCACTTCAAATTATTTGTTGGTTTCTGCTTATATTTCCTATCTAGAATACCTGTCTTGTTGTGGGCTGCTCCTTTTTTATGTCACAAATTGAAGGAATGGCTCAAACATCGGCAAAAACTGATGTTCAAAGCACTGGACTTTTTAAAGGCAATGCTGTTAGTCTGGACAGCTGGATGAGGACCTTCCTGGAAATCAAAGACATGAGACGCTGACCTTTCTGTAAGGGTCCCATGGTGGTGGATCAGATAGATGCAGGAAAATGTTTCCATGATAAACTTTTACAACTGGTCTTTAGTATTGCAGAATGATTTAGGTTGGAAAGGATCACTATAAATCCCATGGTCTCACCTACATACTTAAATCAGGGCCAGCTTAGAGCAGTTTCCTCAGGGCTCTGTCCTTCTCAGTTTTGAGTGCCTAAAAAGATGAGGCTCTTGCAGCCTCTCTGGGGAGTCAGTTCCAGTGTTTGACTATCTCCCAGTGAAAGAATTAATGTATAATCAGAATTTACTTTGCTGCAACTTGTGCCTTTGCATATCTTTGTTGTGCTTCATGTTCTCCTGTTTATCCAGGTCTCATAAAAATAAAGCCCTTTTATGGCATCACTAAAGGGGATTTTTATGTCCACTACATTGCTTTGTTAAAGAGAGTGTTGTCTTAGTGTCATGGTTTAGCCTCAGCCAGCAAACAAATACTGTGTAGTCGCTCGCTCACTCCCTCATCAGTGAGATCAGGGAGAGAACTGAAAGGGTAAAAGCTGGAAAAACTCATGGGTTGAGACAAAGACAGCTTGATATGAAAAAGGCTGTGCAAGCAAGCAAAATAAAGCAAGGAATTCATCCACCACTTCCCATGGGCAAGCGGGTGTTCATCCATCCCCTGGAGAGCCGGGCCCCATCACATATAATGGTGGCATGGGAAGAAAAACATCATCACTGCAAATGTCCCCCATTCCTCCTTCTGCCTCCCACTTTATATGCTGAGCATGGTGTCATGGTGTGGAATATCCCTTTGGCCAGCTGGGGACAGCTGTCCTGGCTGTGTGTCACCCACAGTCTCCTCACCAGTGTGGCAGTACAAAAGGCAGAAAAGGCCTTGGCTCTATGTATTCCCTGCTCAAAAATGAGAAAAGAACATCTCTGTATTATCAACTCTGTGTTCAGCACAAATCCAAAAGACAGCCCCATACCAGTCACTGTGAAGAAATTTAACTCAATGTCAACCAAAACTAGCACACTTAAGTCAGTGGCAATAGTGTCATAATGTTTTATGCACATGGAAATTTTGGGAACCCTGGCACTGAAGTTCTGAAGTCCTTATCACCCTGTTTCCCCTCTGTAAAAGGTGTCAGTGTGCTCTTCAAGTGCTGACCTGGCATACCCAGGTACACCCTCCTGCCCTCAACTTTGATTGCATTATTATAGAAATGCTTCAGGCACCAGCGTTTCCCCATTTGTGTATTGAAAATAGCAGTACTGGTCTTGTTTGTCACTGACCAAGGACCCACTAAAGTACAAGGAGAAAAAGAATCAGCAAGGAGAAGGTGCAGAAAGGCCTATACTTGGAACGTGAATCTCCATGTGCAGCACAGCGATCCTTGCCATTGTCCACAGCTCCTTGAAGGCCCATCAATCTGAGAACAGGGTGTCCTACTTTCACTGACCTTTCTCGTGTATCGTGTGACCTGCACATACTGCCTATGTCTGGGCTGCTTCAAAGAGCTATTGGACTGCAGCTCTCCTTCTGGTGCCTCAGAGCACCAAGTTCATTATAAGCCTGAGCAGCAATTCCTGGTTCCAGGAGCTAGTTACACAAATGCCTTTCTTATTGGCAAAAGTGACACACATTCATAATTGAAAAGCACAAACAGTTAGAATATTGTCCTGTGTCTCTGCTACTGCAGAATGATCATAAATAATAATAATAGGGACTGGGCTGGAGGATGGAAGGTGAGAAGGAGTTTTTTGGAAATAGCTCTAATAAGAAGGATAAAAATGAAATGTTGTGGTGTTGTACGATATTATAATTGGCCGGTGCAATTACATTTTGTTTACCTTATGGTAATGGAATTTATTTTCAGAGGTACACTTTGAGAATCATAAGTATTAAATGTACTACAGAAGAGACCCTGACTGCACTGATACATTTCCCTTGGACCTCTGTGGGCTCGGGAAGAGTAGGATTACATGCAAACGACTCTTGACAGGTTGCGTGGCATTGATTTGCAAAAGGGGCTGCTCTTTGATTTTCTGAGTATAATTACAGAATCTCACTGTTTTCTTTCTGTTATTGATGGCTGAAGGGCTTTCATAGCCATGAATTTCATCTCAGGAGAACTATGATCTCTACCTTTCTAAATTGTGGTGACATGTTGCCACTGTCATTTGTACTAACGGCTTATACAGGTGGCAAGGAATCACTGCATGAATAAGAAAAGAAATGCATCTTCATTTTATTAATGAAAGCAGAAAAGGAGCTCATCTGGCTCCAGATTTATTGCTCTGAAGACTTAGGAACTTCAGGGTTGTTTAACTCAAGTGGTGGAAATTAAAGCTACTTTATACCGTCCTAGCAAACATATTCCCTACCGGAAGGCTCATGTTAGTCTGTTGGTCATTAGCACCAACTAATACTAGTACAATGTGGACAATTATCCCTAGCACTTGGAGCTGTATTTGATGTGGAAAGGCTGAGTCCAAACTTGGAAGAAGTTAAGAACTGAGGTGTGAATGTAAATTTTTTATTATATGCTCTCTGCACTTTGAAAAGAATGTGGTTTTTTGTGGATGACAGAGAACAAATTTTTAGTTTGGGATTTTCAAAAATTTTCAGATAAGAGCTCTGTTTTCTTTCTAGCAGCATCTGAGCACCAATAACTCAGGTACTCCTGTTTTCCTTGGACTGCTTCAGCCCAAAGACCTGCCAGACTTTGGGGAGGCTGAGTGACTTGACACCTGAACTCCTTTCCCCACCAGGCACTGACAGGAGCTGACAAGGAAAAGGTGACATGAGTACTACAGGTTCTTGTTGCAACATCCTTCTGCAAGGCGAGAGGAAAGGCTCTTTGACTGATAAGCTGCATCCCCTTTGGTAGGTGAGAACAGTAAATGTGGTAAGATAAATAAAAATAAATCAATGTACATCAAGTCAGCACCTTGCCACTGCTGGCCAAGCCCTCCTGCAGAGCTGCAGGAGCCCTTCTCCTGTTGGTTTCTCTTGTTTGCACACAGGTCACCTCACACTGTGATGTGGTACAAAGTCATCTGCGTGCCTGGGGTTGCAGTTGGCAAATCCAGCCTGCAGCTGGCTGGAGGCCAGTGTGGGACTGGGCTGAAGTCAGACCTCTGCTTGGTTACACTTCAGGAGATGCTCGTGTTGATTCTGGGCTGGCAAGAATTGCACAATCTCCTTTGCACCTCTTCACTTCTGATCCCTTGTGAGCTGAGCAAGAGGTTCCCAGACAGGCTTCAGAGCGAGAAAAAAATAGCAATGTTTTGAAGAGCTCTTAAAGAGTTTTACTTTTTACATTCCTCGCAAGCTACTGCTGTGCTTATTTGCCTATCAATTCATTTTCTCTTTGCTGGTACATTTACTCTATATTTAGCACATTTTAAGAGGACAACTAGATTGTACAGACAGAAAATCACACAGTAGGGTCTTATTTACTATACTGTAATAACTGTGTTCATAAATCCAACCTCTCTCTGGAAAACTCATATACCTGTCTTTTCTTTCTCCCCTTTGATTCCTGTCCTTGCTTCTCTCTCCTCTGACAGGAGGCAGTAGGAGCTGCACTCAGTACCTCTGAGTACTACGGTCCATTTACTTAAATGTGGATGCTGATATTAAACTTAAGGCATCCAAGTTTGACTCTTTTGTCTTACTTACATTTTTGTAGTGGTCTGTTGTTTATACATTTACAGTGAAAGACATTTCTGGGATATTAAGATTTATGCCAGGCAGGAAAGCTGAGAGTGGATGTTTATCTGAAATGCAGTTTCCTCGGTTATCTGGGTTTTGAAGGGGTCTTTAAATGTTAAAATGCACTTAGACTAGCAGGTGATGATGTATTGAAAGCCTTTGCTGGAAAAATATTTTGCAGGTTATTTTTAAGGACATACACTTAATTTTAACTTTTATAATTTACAGCACTGCAGGTTTATAATAATGGTAATAAAATCTGCATTGTATAATTAAAAATTAAATGCTACAATATAAAAATACGCAGTTTATTAAAATATTTATTAGATGTATTTAAAAAAAAAAGCACTACACAGATCACCTCACATAAAGTAAAATTAAAAATTATGAAAATCAAACATTTTTGGACTCAAACCTCTTGTGACTAGAGTAAATTATGAGGCAGAGGAACTCACAGAATGGTTTGAGTTGGAAGAGACCTTAAAGTTCATCCAGTTCCAACTCCCTTCAGTGGGAAGGGTCACATTTCACTAGACCAGGGTGCTCAGAGCCCCACCCAGCCTGGCCTTGAACACTTCCAGGGATGCGACAGCCAAAGCTTCTCTGGGCAATGTGTTCCAGTGTCTCACCGCTCTCACTATAAAGAGTTTCTTCTAAACTAAATCCAATCTAAACCTACCCTTCTTCAGTTTAAAGCCATTTCTGCAATGTCCTGTCACTACAGGCCCTTGCAAAAAGTTCCTCTCCAGCTCCTTTATAGCCTCTTTAGGTACAGAAAGGTGTTATAAGGTCTTTTGGAGCCTTCTCTTCTCCAGGCTGATCAACCCAACTCTGTCAGTGTCCTCATAGAGGAGGTGCTCCAGTCCTCCGAGCATCTAAGTGGCCTTCTGTAGATTTCTTCAGCTTCAGATGGGCCAGACTGAAAGAACCTGAAACAAGGATTTCCTAATAAAGTTCTGTCACTGGTCTTGAATGAGAAGTCCTACACTTTTTTGTGAACCATATTGGTAATCTGTGGGGTATAGGCCCACAACTGCTCTAAAAACTTTCTATAATTTCTCTTGCAGATACAGTAAAAAGCTTGGACACAGAGGGGTACTGTTATTCATGGTAAATATTGAATAATGCATTATTTCTCAAGATTTTTGTGAAAATGTTCCTATGTATTGAAAATCAAACAGCCATGGCTCTGCTTTCTCCTTGACTAGCTTCATCTTTGTTATCCTATTCATCAAAAAAAAAAGGGAAAAACAGAGTATATCAGCATGATGATGTGGGGAGAAGCTGGTGAAGGAAGTGGGAACTGCTCTGTACCATCCTTTGAGAAAGCCAAAGCCTGTTTGTCTTTGCCATGGAGTGCTAAATGTGTAGCTGCTTTGGGGTAACTATTACATGTGAGACGCAGCTATTCCTGAGACTCAAGAGGGATAAGGTAACTCAATCGATTAAACTAGTTTGAAAATACCAGTGTAGAAATTTGCACATTGTTTCACTATTAGCACTACCTAGAGAAGTATTTCTCCTAGGTTTTTCCTGGAATAGCAATGGTTGTTAAGCAGTTACTGATTTTTGCATGCTGCAGTCAGAGAAAACCATGCCCTTTTAACAATATTCTGCGTATGTAAATGTGCTCATTGCCATGTGAATGTTTTGATCATTTTATTAACCAAGTAATAAATACACAAAAAAGAGGTGGGGAACTGAGGATATAGTTTTTTCTTACCAACCTCTAAGATAATCTGTTTCATAGGGATGTGTGTAGAAAAGTAGGCATAACTTTCAGTATCTTTCAGGTCCATCACCCACTATTTTCCTTTGGTGGTCTCACCACACTTAGAGAGATAGATGGGTATATCAGAAAATTATCTACACATAATTTGTCATATTTGGGCTCCAGTGACAACAGGCTCTCTGCTTTGGAAGAGCCTGGGGTTAGCATGGTAAGGAAAAGAAATAACTCCTTACCCTGAGGGCTTAGTTCTTCCCATGCAGCACAGAGGGCAGCTGAAAGCTGTGTGGGGAAACCAAACTGCTGAAGCATTTCGTGTTTAACGTGGCATGAGAATATGGATGAGACGAGTTGCTCTTCCCCACTGCCAACCCTTGAACTTAAGATTGAAAGAAATCCTGATGGGATTATTTCAAAAAGTTCCCCTGAAGAAAGTGGAGAGGTTACAGAAACAAAATCTATTATCTGTCATCCCATCATTAATGAAGGGGAAGGACTGGCAGAAGAATTGTTGGCCCAAACTTGAGACGTCAAAAAATAGGTAAGAAAAATAGACTGGGGAAATATTCCCTGGGAAGGGAAAGGGATTGGATAGTACTGCTAGACCTCTTCATCTCTCATTTTTAGGAGTCTATTATGTTATTTTGTAGAGTGAAGAGTGGTTGAAATGATTAATGGACCGCAGGGCTTGGCGAGCTAGCAGGCGGCCAACGAGTGAATGTGTGCAGCAAGCTCAGTCACAGGGAGGGACTCCTGAGTGCTGCTGGCTGGGCAGGCAGGGGTGCTGCACCCTGCAATTTAAGGAGGTGTAATTAGCTGAAACAAAACAACAATTAGCCAAGAAAATCTTTCAACATAGTGTTTTATTGTGCCTACCTGTGAGCTCTGCCAGGAGTGACAGCTCGCTCTGCGCCACTCAGCTGCAGTGCTGGCATCCACGGCTCACTCACTCACTCCCAATCCATGCCATCCCTCACCAGAGTTCAGGGCATGTGCTCTGCTCCCCTGTCTGTCTCTGCAGCCCCCCTTTACCCCAGAGCCATCTTGGGCTGTCTCCCAATAACCCTCAGAAAAGCTGGAAGGTGTGTTGCGTCCCATACTGTGTTTAAATGACAAGGGACCACAGGTCAAAGGAGAAAAACACCCCAGATTAAAAGAATAGTCTGGATTAGACAGAGAAGGTGCATAATTCCAATTTCAGAAAGATCTCTGCAGGTATGAGGGCTCTGCTGACACCACCCCTGGAGGAACCAGCTGGGGTAGAAGGACTCCTCCTTCACGACCATCCCCTTCTACCTGCCAAGCCAGACCAGTTGCCAATTCAGCTGCAGACTTGGAGCAGGAATTGAGAGCAGCAGATGTTGCAGCCTGATGAAAGCTTGCTGGTGGCTGAGTGTTTGAACTCCTAGAGAAGAGCTCTTGTGGAGAAGGCCACTGGCTGACTGCAGGATTGCAGCACACCACACTTTTGGATGATTTCAGTGTTTTACTGTGAAACTTCCTCATGGAGGGAAATATAGCAGGATCTTCCTAGCACGCTGTACAAACACTCAATCAAAGTTGGTCCTGCCTCTCCACTGCCTTGCTAGAGTCTTGCTGGAATGCTGCAGTGTTGTTGGTAGTGTCTTTGTCCTGTGCTGTTTTGGAAAAGTGATGGGACTTTTTATATGTGTAGTTAGATTTGAGTCTATTTGATCCCTAAGCAAAGGAGGGAGGAAATGATATTGTGTGAGCATCTTCTGTCCATGGAGAGTGGAGGAACATATTTTTTTAAAAAAGGAACGAGAACATTATCTAGCTTTTTCACTTTTATCCTGACACAATCGTGTTCCATAAGCCTTTGGATATGAAATAAAACACACACAGTTTACTCTTGCTTTAGGCCCACATTCTGTCCAAATAAATCTCACAGAACGTGAAACCACAAAAGCAGCTCCACTTTGTCAGACCAGAGGCTCAGCTGCTCCAATATTCCCTTTAACAGTGCCCCGTTATAGCTTATGGAAATGTTTCTTATCCACACAATGAGTGTCCACAATGGCATAATGCTGTTCTTCATTTTACCCTCTGCCTTATGCTGCTAATTTTTAATAGTCTGTTTGTCATTCTGGCCACTGCTCAACACTGAGGTGAAGTTTTCAGAAAACAATCTAGTGTGAGGGACTGATGGCTATGTAGAGCTGTTCCTCACTGTGTTCATTGCTTGGCCCCTGTTAACTCTTAATTTTGTCTGTGCTCCCCGTGGCTGGCTTTGGTTGATTGCAGGTTCTGTGAGATGGGCACCAAGCAGGGTGCTGGACCTGCCTGTGATGCAGCATGATGTTAACTAAATTAGTTGGCTTTTTCTTTTTCTCTATTTGCTGATGAGACTAATTAACTTCATAGAAAACATGAAAAAATAATATAGTAATGTCATTGCAAATCTGTTTTATTCTTATTTCTAAAAGCTGTGATGTTCATCTCCGAGGTAAATGAATATGGTGTTTTATTCTGCATAGCAAAAGATGTGATGGATATTGTGACTGTTGTGTAATATTAATATAAATGGGGTCAGCTGTACATAGTCTGGCTGATGCTCCTGTTTTACTTCTCTGTCTTTTTTATTTTACCTCTTTAGACCTCATAGTTATTCAGTGATTTTTTTATTAAATTATTTATTGTAGCCAGATGATTGATGTTGTTTCACTTTGGTTCTTTGCAGCTTCCCGATCCTTTAGTTGTCAAAATGATGAGCACTCAGTGATTAATTAAAACCTTGATTTTGCTCTGTTATTGTTCATCTTCAGTCAAATATAAATTCTTATATATTCCAGAAAATAATAAATATTCCCCAAATGCAGGTTTCTAAAATTTAGATCAAGGAATACCTTCATTTATTTTTCATTATTAATTTTTTATTATATTTAATTTTTTATATATGCACACGTATATATAAAAAAAACTTTCTTGTGAAAGATTTCAAATTGAAAACTCTATATAAGAAACCCGCCAGCATGGCCTGATGTTGGATGGTAACCTCTGTAAACTTCCTCACAGAGCTCTCTTTTTTCTGAGAAAGGTGAGAAAAATTAAGAGTGGCTCCTTGTCAGGACTGACAAACCCCCTCTCTCTATAGGTATTAATTGTACTGCTTTTTTTCGGTGTTGTGGACATAAAGCATGGATTCCTCTCAGCTATATTGAAGTATTTGGTGTTGAAAGATACATCTGAATTATTTACTTTAAGATCTCTTTATAGCTGATAGAAAGAAATAAGCACTCTCAGAGGTGCAATTCGTCTCATATTGAAGGAGACATCTAGCATGGAGTACTGAAGTGCATCCTATTCCCTTGTAAGAATAAGACAAGCCTTGACATTTGGTCAGATAATTCCCACTCTGAGATACTGGGACTTGGGCTGAGGTGACTGATCTATTCTGTGTATCTGGACACAGAGAAAGGGGCACCTCCCAGTTCCTGTGCTGGGCCTGGGAAAGGCTTCCCCTGTCCTAGACTGTGTCAAAGCTCAGTGGCAGTGAGAGCTGCTGGGAATGGCAGAACAGGTTCCTTTGAATGAAGTCAAACCCTTCAAAATGCAGAAATGCACCAGCCCAAGCTGGCCCAGCCTTTGCAGTGTTGGGGTGGGACTCTGCACTGAGCTTTCTGTGGGTGTTGGAGGGAAGATACTGCGATGGCAAAGCGACCACAGGCACTGAGTGTTCTCCATGGGTGGGCTACTTGACCAGCACGCCAATCAGCCTTTACCCCTGAACAGCCACTCCTAATTCCTCTCGGGAAGAGCTGATGGGTTGGCTGGAAATGCTTTAAGGTATGTTTGGCTTTCTGGAATTGCTTTCGCAGACCAATTTCTTTTTCATGGGGTCTCATGTGAGAATAAACTCATTAGCTTTCTGATATGATTCCCTGAATGGCTGACTCATGAATTCTTCTAAAGTTTCAAATTTTCATGAACGTAGCACATCAGATTTTGCTGGTAAACTGAATTTAGCCTTCTTTTCAGTCTTTGTTTAGGTTTTTTATCTAATTTATGCTGGTGCTTCTCATTTCTTGCTTCCTCTGCTTAATGTTCCCAAAGATGTGATTGACTGCACCTGAAGTTACAGCTTCTTGGCCTGTTAGAAAAAGAAATGAATTGGCTCAAGTAAATTACTAAGCTAAAATTCATATGATAATACTTTTGCTGATTGGTTATAGTCTTCCATTATGGAAAACTCAATAAAATCTTAATTAGAAAAAAAAGAGAAAAAACAGATAAGGAAAAAGCAAGTAAAACCATTTTTTAAAACGTCCTGAAGTTCCCTATTCTTTATCAGTTCCTTTGATGGTATTGAATAGATACTTACTCTGCTTTGGAAGTCTACAAATGTCATTGCTGAGCTACTGATTCTGCTGAAAGGACGAGGATCAGATGAGGAAAATTCAAGGTATGAAAGAGTGTGTCCACTGCCAAAGTGAATACCTGTGCATATTCCATAAAATATTTCTGCATATATGATTTTTAAATTTTTGCCAGCCACTCTCATGTCTTCCTGATGTATTGTTATACATGCAATGACCTTTTCATGTAGTTTCAGTTGTAGAGTGTAAAGAAACCTCCCCACCATTCTGCATTGTGAATGTGCACAACAGAGAGGGATGAAGAGATTTCTTCCTGCTAGAAAATCTGTTTGACTGTATTGAACCCAAAAGAATGAGAGACAGCAAGAAAGCAAATTCGACAAGTTCCTCCCACCCCCTTTTTTGCTGGAAGAATTAATTGCATGTTTCCTATGAAGTAAAGCACAATAGGGTTTTATGGTACATTTTTTGTGGTTTTGCTACACTGCCACAGAAAATACGGAATTTTCTGCAGGTATGTGTACATGGTGTTAGGCATTTCTTCACAGAAATCTGAATAAATGCTTAAGGCTCAGGTGGTTTAGACATCATGACACTCAGAGTGGCAATGTCACTCAAGGCTTTACTACAGATTAGGTTAGGGGCCATCCTCTGTCTATGATGCTGTGGAACAGATTCTTTTGCTTGGATAAACACAGTTTAACACTCATGTTACTTTCCAGTCCATGTAACAAGATTTCTACTTTCAAACTAGTTATTTGGACCATCTGTGGGCTGGGGGAATTCCTGGGTTATGGCCAGGTATTGTCAGGGGGATAATGAGTTGGCAAAGGCCATATCAAGGACAGCATTGACACTTGGCATGTCTGGATGGTCACATGATGGTGCTTGAACCTGTTCACTCAGTTTTCTTCTTTTTTATTTCATTTTTATCTCTTCTTTCCCCCTGTAAGGCAGACCCTGCATCATATGGACTGAATGGGAAAAAGCTAGGAAACCAAGGTAGGGATGGCCTAAAGTGGGGAACAGTGGGACACCTAAGCCAAATAATGAAACCCAGCAAAGGGGGTCGTATCCCCCAAAGGTCAGTACTATGTCCTGTATTGTTTAACTAATTCCTCAGTGGCTTGGATGAAGGGGTAGAGTCCCTGCACACGAAGTTCCCTGATGATAGAAAACTGGGAGAAATGGCTGCTGTGCTGCCATTGGGAAGGATCTCTGAATTCCTTCTTTAATTGAGCAAAACATCTGCCCAGACATGGAACATAAAGTTAGAAAGAAATGGTTTTTGTAAATACTCTAGGCAACTGAGAAAGTTATTAAATGATGAAGTGTTTTAATTGTTTTCTGAATGTAGGAACCTAAGTTCTATAGTTAATATACTTTGATTTAAAGTATTTCAGTATAATTATTTATTTAATGATGCATCCATGTATATTAATCCCTTAAACTTCTTTGTTCAGTTAGCGTTTTATATTTTTTCCCCGGATGTGTCTCAGGCCATTCTTCACAAAATCTACAGTTTATTTGTCTTCTTTCCACAGGACTTCATTCATAGTCATAGAATTTCAATTTGATTTTAGGCTGGCCTATACAGTGATAGTGTGCTCTCTGTCTCAGTGAGTAGTGATGTAAAGGATTTAAACTCACTCCATTTACTGTCTTTATGAACATTTGAAGCTGGATATAGCTAAAAACCACTTTTGTGCCTTCCCACCTGCTGCTGTGCCTTTTTGCAAGAAATGAGGTTGCCTTGTCTTTTAAAACATTTGTGCTTTACCTTTATTAAAGATAATGGGAATTTTCCCCATATGCCAATGGAGTATATCTGTCAAACTTGAATGCAAAGAACATGTAATTCTTCCCTGTAGGTGGGATCAGAATATTGTCACTGTATTTTCAATAACATGTTACAAAATATTTAGATCAAAAGAGTTAAATACTATCAGATTTAGCATGGTGTTTGGAGGTATTGTTTGTCTCTTCCACAATCAATAAGTCCGAGGTCTTCAAAAAAATTGTTACATTCAAAAAATAATCATCCTTATGCACAAACACAAATTGCATGAAATTTCCTAAGTCTAATAGTCGCAATGTTTGGGACATTTGATTTTTTAAAATATATTTTAGCTTTTAAATTGATCATTTTATATGTAATTTTTGGATATTTTCAAAGATTGAAAAACATTGTTGCATGGAAACTGAACAAAATTTTTATCAAAAAAGTTTGAGTTACAAGCCTTCAGCACTGCCTAATTTTTCCACCTGAGCTAAAAGGTTAGTCAGCTTGTTTATTTCACATTCTATGGTGGATGTCCCGTTGCTGGAAGTGTTCAAGGCCAGATTGGATGGGGCTCTGAGCAACCTGGTCCAGTGGAAGGAGTCCCTGCCCACGGCAGGGGAATTGGAACCAGACGGACTTTATGGTCCCTTCCAACCCAAACCAGTCTGTGATTTTATGACTCTGAGAAGAAGCAAAAATTCAGGAAAAACATGATTCCCACATCTTGAAATACATTCTTTGAGTTGAAGATTATTGTTGGAGTCTGATTTGGATCAGTCTTGGTACCCTGGAAACTGAAAGAGCTGAGGCAGATTTTCTGTGTGCTGACTTTAGGATCTTTGTGGGGAGCTTGTCCATCCCTCGCCTCTCCCAGGCTGAATCATGACTCTTTTGTGCTGCGTGTTATGAAGGCTATGGTGTTCAAACTGTTAGCACAATTAACATCAATGACAAAGAGGAAGAAGAAAGAAAAGACTTGTTTTGAGTATACTTAGAAATTTCTGATTCTCCAACCTTGATGAAATCCTGCTCAGGTTTGTGAAAATCCCAGCTGAAGCAACCCCAGCAGTCTCAGTATATTCTGAGAATGTGTGGAGGTGGATCAAATTTGGAAGACTGGAAAAGGGCAAACATAAAACAAATTAAAAAAAATAAGTCAAGACGGAAGGTTATAGAATGATGGGCCAATTCTTTTTGTTGGAACATACTAGATAAAGAAATCCAACAGGACTTTTGTAGGACACCTAAAAGAACACCAGATGAGTAAGTAGTAAATTTGTTGGCAGCATGCAGTGAGTGTTAACTCATTTGTCAGGATTTAATCATATCAGATCAATCCAAAATCTTTTTATGTGAAGTAACATGCCTTAAGGGTATAGACATGATATAGCTAGGCTTTGTTCAGGGTCTCACATAACACGAGAAAGTTGGGGTTAATGTGAAGTGGGGACAAAGGTGTCTGGGGATGCTACATTCAGAGCAGTTGCCAGCATTTCCCTGTCAAAATGCTGTGATGAATTGAGGATCTATCCTAGGCTTAGTATGTTCAATGTTTTCATTGTAATCCAATACCAGGTTGTTAGATTATGCTTATTAAACCTGCAAGTGAAATGTATCTGAAAGAGGCAGCAAACAGATTGAAAGATAAGAATCCATTCAAAATTTTCACAACAATTTAGAGAAATAGTGTTGAAAACAGCACAGAATTTAATTAAAACAAATACGTGGTTCTGCACTTAGGTGGGGATAAACAGCTGAGAAAATACAATAAGAAAAACAGAGATAAGACAGGTAACAGTCTTGCAAGGAAGTATTTGGACATTACAGTGGGTCACAAAATGAATGTAGGTTAAGAGAATTATGCTGTATTATTTGTATTGGTTTTGCCTTGCAAGGTTTGGGTAGCTGACAGCAGGGGGGCTATAAGGGTGACTTTTGCGAGAAGCTGCCAGAAGGTAGCATCTCTGGGATAATATATTTAAGAAGGATGAAAAAACCTGTGCAGCTGCATTTAGAGGGAGGATTGAGAACAGGTGAGAGGACCAGCTCTGCAAGCACCCAGGTCAGTAAAGGAGAGGCAGGGGTGCTCCAGGTGCTACAGCAGGGATTTCCCTGCGGCTCCTGGTGCAGCCCATGGTGAGGCAGCTGTGCCCTGGCCGCCCATGGTGGTCCATGGGGATGCAGGGATCCACCTGCAGCCCAAAAGAGGCTGTGACCCTGTGGGAAGCCCATGCTGGAAAAGGCTCCTGGCAGGACTTGTGGTTCCATGGAGAAAGGAGCTCATGCTGCAGCTGACCTGCTGGCAGGACTTGTGACCCTGTGGGGTACCCACGCTGGAGCAGCCTGTGCTTGAAGGAACTGCAGCCTGTGGTGGGAGCTGTGCCAGAGCAGTTTGTGCAGAGCTGTAGCCATGGAAAGGACTCAGTTGGAGGAGTTCATCGAGGACTGACTTCCTTGGGAGGGACCCTGCACTGGAGCAGAGGAAGACTGTGAGGAGTCCTCCTGCTGAGGAGGAAGGAGCAGCAGAGACAACATGTGATGAACCAACCACAGCCCCCATACCCCATCCCCCTGAGATGCTGGGAGGAAGAGGTAGAGGAATGGGGAGTGAAGCTGAGCCTGAGAAGAAGGGAGTGGTGTTTTAAGATTTGGTTTTATTTCTCATTACCTTATTCTGATTTGATTGGTAATAAATTAACCTGATTTCTCCAAATGGAGTCTGTTTTGCTCATGACAGTCACTGGATCTCTCTCTGCCCTTACCAAAACCCACGAGACTTTTATTGTATTTTCTCTCCCCTACCCAGCTGAGGACGGCAGTGACAGAGTGGCTTTGGTGGGCACCTGGCATCCAGCCAGGGTCAGCCCACCACGATGCTGCACAGAGGTCAAACATCACACTGGGATTTATAAACAGCAGCATAGTTCGTAAAATTTGCAATGTAATTCTTCTTCACAACATTGTTATGGTTTCTTAGAAGTGAACCAGCTGGAGGGAGTACAGAGGGAAGCTATGAGGAAAGTCTGGGAATCTACAAAGAATGGGGTGTTTGGTCTCCTTAGAAGACACAAGATAGAACGGAGAGGTTATATCGGTGTATGAATACATAAAAAACCTACAAAAACAATGTTTCATACGGCCATGAAGAGTAAGGCAAGAAATAAATCTCAAGCTGCAGACAGAGAAGTTTGCTTAGAATTTTAGGAATGGTTTTTCCCACAGTAGGAATTCGTAGGCATTATGGTTCCTTAAGAACCTTTCACAATGTTCATCACTAGAAGTATTAAAGAACAGGGTCAGCAAGCAGGGATAAGATAGTTTGGGAATATGACAGCTAGAGTAGTTACTTGGTATAGGAAGAAAAATGAACTAGATAATCAGCTTAAGTGCCTTCTAACCAGTCTATGTTTGTGCAATTTTGTTGTCTATCTAGACCTGATACAGGGAAAAAAGGTATAACAGCAAACTGTCTCCCTTTGTTCTTATCTGCACCATCCCCTCTTCCCTGAAGGTCTCTGTCAGGTCCAGAGAGCATGAGGTCCAGAGAGTGGCAGAGGCTCCTCTATCACGGTGTTGAATAATATTTCTAAGTGATAACAGGAATTATAAATATCTGTATAACACATGTATAGAAAGCACCAATCTGGGCTTGAGTTTTGACCTGCTGGGGGGTCAGAAGGCTAAACAGAGGGATCTGGACAGGCTGGATTGATGGGTCAAGGCCAATGGTATGAAGTTCAACCAGGCCAAGTGCTGGGTCCTTCTCTTGGGTCACAACAACCCCTGCAGTGCCACAGGCTGGGGCAGAGTGGCTGGAAAACTGCCTGGTGGAAAAGGAGCTGGGGGTGCTGGTGACAGCAGCTGAACATGAGCCAGGTGTGCCCAGGTGGGCAAGGAGGCCAATGGCACCTGGGCTGTACCAGCAAAAGTGTGGCAACAGGGCCAGGGCAGTGACCATCCCTCTGTGCTGGGCACTGGTGAGGTTGCAGCTCGAATCCTGTGGTCAGTTTTGGACCCCTCTCTGCAATAAAGATACTCAGATGCTGGAGCATGTCCAGAGAAGGGAATAGAGCTGGTGAAGGGTGTGGAGCACAAGTCTGATAAGGAGCAACTGAGGGAATTGGGGGTGTTTAGCCTGGAGAAAAGGAGGGTCAGGGGAGACCTTGTTGCTCTCAACTCTGTGAAAGGAAGTTGTAACCACGGTGGTGTTGGTCTCTTCTCCCAGGTCAGAGGTATAGAATGAGAGAAAATAGCCTCAAGTTGTGTCAGGGGAGGTTTAAATTGGATATTAAGAAACATTTCTTTACTGAAAGTGTTGTCAAGCAGTGGAAGAGGCTGCTCAGGGAAGTGTTAGAGTCACCAGCCCTGGAGGTGTTAAAGGATGTGTTGATGTGGCAGTTACAGGCATGGTTCAGTGATGGGCTTGTCGGTGCTGGGTTAATGGTTGAACTTCACGATCTTAAAGGACTTTTCTAACCTGAACAATTCTAAGATTCTATATTTGCTGTTGGTCAATGGTCAGTGAAGCAAACTGTTTATTCAGACACCTATATAAATGTTCTGACTCTCAAAGGTTTAACAACTGTGACTTCTACTGAAATTACAGTGAACTTCAAACTCTTGAGAATTCTGCAGTTTGGATTCTTCTGCAGAAATATTCAATGGTATTTAAAAGGATAAATTATTTTTATTTAAGCTGTTGCTTATGTTCAAATCAGAGCTGATATTTTGAAAAGTCAATGTACAATGAAATGCCAGAAAAATATTTGTTAGACTTCTTGTCATTTGTGGTCATGCTACCCCTCCTGTTTCTGTAAAAACAGGAAGATATTAACCTCATGTCTGTCTGCAGTCAATGTAAGAACTCCTGTTCCCTAGTGATCTTCAAAGCAAAAATACCTGGAATAAACATGAGGGCTGTGCTATGTTGTAAAGAGTCATGATTCTTCCTTTAGCACAGACTTTAAGAAAAACAAGCAAACGGCAAACAAAGACCATGACAGCCTTTCTTCCTGATGTCTGTACAGTGTATTGGTGGATCTTTCTTTTGATGCTGCAACAGTAAATAACAGATTTTGCTGTATGCTTGGAAGACTTCAAAGCTTCCTGATGCTTTCAATTTTATTAAAATGTTCAACAGCCAGGTTTGTTCAATATGTTTTTTGAATTTCATTGGCAGTATCACTCACTATCTGTGTTTTGAAATGTTAGTGGGTTTTTTGTTTGTTTGTTTACTTCTTTGTTTTTGTTGTTGGTTGCTTGTTTTCATTTGGTTATTTGACCATAGTACTAACATTAACAGCCAAATAAACACTAAACCCTGCAAAATGTTGCTATTGCTCTGAAATAATTACTGCAGGTCCAGTGCAGGAACACTGGTGGCCACAAGGATCCTTCAAAGGTGAGTGGTTGGCAGCTGGATAATAAACTTTGTTCAGAATTAGTCCCTGTTTAGATCTCTGATGAAGAGGGTGAAATGGGCTTGTTATTTCCCTTTGATGGTGTATATTAGGGCCAAATATAGCTGAATTCTTTGCCCATGGCAGATTGCAGAGACTGCTGCCTAGGTATAGGTGGGATCTGCAGTTATGAATTGGCATTTCTTTTCCCTGGTGGATGGTGGAGTACAGTGAATATAAACTTCTATTTCAGCATGTGGAGCCACAAAGTGGCTGGGGAATGAGTGCAGAGATGGGAGGCTCTGTGGTGGGACTGCGGCTAAAGAAGGACTGTTGGGTTCCTCAGAAATCTGCTGCTGCTGTCTGCCCTTTCCTTCACTGTGGATGCCTCTATTTTCTTGGTAATGGAAGACATCATCTGACATAATTCTGAAGTATTTTCATAGTAATGGTTCCCATATGTTGGTAAGCAAGAGTGAATTCTCAGAACTGTTTTAGGTACACTCTTTTTTCGCAATTGCTGTTTACTAATTCAAGCAGGCCAAGGGTCAGAGACAGTTTTACAAGTGCTTATGCTTTACATGGAATGTCTTTGCTTTTCTGGCTGTTGCTGAAAGCTTAAAATTATGGGAATATTTGTTTAGGGCAGGACTAAACCACAAAGATTTTATGTGGGTTTGGACTAGCAGTTTGTCATTTTGGAAATTCTTTTAAGGATAAGCCTGAATTCTCAGGTTTATAATTATTTTTTTGATTCAGACTCATCCCTAAATTTCATTCCTCCTTCTATTTTCATTCTCTCATGAAAGGACAGAATATCTGAAAAAAATGGCAAGTCCAGACAAAAGTCATAAAAAAGCTAGGCTGATCTTCTTTTCTTCCACACTTCCTCTTATGAGGGAGCTATATCTCTGAAAGTCTGCACAGTCTTTTGTGAACAAAAGAGCTATTAGGACTCTAGCTCCAGTGTTCGAATCTTCCTACAAAACTCTTGTTATGGTGATGTCTAGGCTGTGTTTATCATACATAAGTTCTTCAAACAAAAGCATCTCATACAGTCCACAGATGTGTTACTGGTACATGCTTTGATGTGATTCTTCAACCTGCTTGTTGTTCCTCATATCTCAGGAATGAATTATTTGTCGAAATGTAAAGGTGGTTATTTCAAAACGGGTAAAAAAAGGGAACAGACAAGCAACCCAGTATTTGAGGGTGGAACTGCTAGGATTTTAAGAGATCGATAACAAGGACATCTAGAATACAAGCTCTTACCAACATTTCTAGGAGGAAAAATAAAAGCTTATGCTTAAAGATTTAAGGCTGACTCTAACTCCAAGGGATTAGGCTGAAATCTTTATGGAAGCAGATTATTTTTATCTTTTCTTAAAGCTTTCTCTGAAGCATCTTGTGGTGGTCCTGAATAGGGATAGGATGTTGTAATAGATCAACATGAGCTGAGGTGACTTTTACTGGGTGATGCAGTCCTTCCTAAGTAAGGAACAAAATGTTCTGTTTTTCTCTCTCTTTTTCTGACAATTGCATCTTCTATCTATAAATTATCTCTAAAATACTCCAAAGTGTTGGTATTCAACATGAAGAAGATCAGAATGCACTGTTTTGCAGCTGCAGAAGAAAACTGATTTGGAGTGGAATGGACTTTTTCAGACACCGTCTTTTATATTTAACCGGTGACACGAGCACCGATTGTTTCTGCTGACAGTGAGGTGAAAGCATGGAAGATGTAGAGCTGTTCCCCTGTCTGCTGCTGAGGAAGTACTGGGAGCAAAACCTGGTCCTTGGAGAGCTCCAGGGGTGAAGAAACAAGAAGGTTCTGATCCCCAAATTCCTCGGCTTTCTTGTAAGTTTTTAAAAAGTTCACAGTGAGGAGTCTAAGGGAGGGGAGCCTATGGACTCACAGGGGCAAACACACCAACCAGAGTGGGCACAGAAAACTAGCAGGGCAAGGCCCTGTTTTGTGCAAGCCCTTGCCCCACCTCCTCGGAGGTTTCTCTATCTACTACCATCAGTACCTAAGTTATCAGCAAAAGCATTGCTCTGTCCTCCTCGTAAGCTGCTTATCATCAGAGGTGGGAGCTGCACATACATATTCCACTCCTTCCCCCACAGATGCTTGTCATTAAATATGACAGGCTTCTGAAGAAGTATTGTTACTTGTAAATAAAATATGGTTGCTAAGAAACACTATGATTAACATGCTGACAATACAACCTTCTTTGATTGTTTGGGCACCAATTGTCTGCTTCTGTAATCAGTGAGGAAATAATTTTTTGGAGGAGATTTGTCAGGCTGAGAAAACTAGGTTTTTTTTAGTTTCTTTTAAAATTAAATTAGAGTCTAGTGTTTCCATACAAAGAAAGGGTCTTCAAGCCATAACTCTTCTATTTTATTTTTTTTTGGCACATCGTAAGTTTTGTATTTCTGTTTATGTTAATTTTTCAGCTAGGAAAGTAAGGTTAGCGTTAATAATATATCTGTCAAAATATTCAAATAAAGAAAACTGGAAGATTGGGCTCATTAAAATTTTATGTGTAAATTCTATATATTAATTTACTTTTTGCTGGTTCTAGTCTCATTTTTAATTTCTCCTACTCTCAAATTCTTCCAGTTACTTGTGACTTTTGAAATTAACTTTTTAAATCTACGTCTAGAAACCACCCGCTCCATTATTCCTGTACAGAGCAAGGGATTTGAGTCTTCTTTTCCATTAGGGGGAGACAGAAAATGGTGGTGATTCTTCTTTTTCTGGTAGATTGACTCTGGTGCTAATGGGTGAGGCGTGGTGAAAGGAGATGAGCACGCAGAACTCATCCTTCTCAGGCTGAAAATCACCCTTCTCACCTCCTGTAACTGGATGTGTAACTGCACTTGCATATGTTGTAACAGATGGTGTTTCACTGAAGAATGGCTGCAAACGGCACCTTCCTACCCAGTGTTTCTGCCTGCTGTGTGTATTTAGAGTCGTGTCTTCTTACTACAGTGTTTAAAAAGAAGTTGTATTGCCTATTAGTCTTGCAGAGCCAACTGAGAGATGATGGGTGGCATCTCTTTTCTGCTAATGTTAATGGCATTCCAAGCACAAAGCACCTGTGCTAGCACAAGGAAAACAGTGGTTCTGCACAGGTACCTGTGTAGGCACAGCCTGCAGGCAGTGAAGATGCCTGCTGGAGCCCAGTTCAGCCTGGATGTCCTCTGTGGTGGTGACAGATACAAAGATAAAAATCTCTCTTCTGAGACCTTACAGTAAATGTTCATTTCCAGAATTTCAGAAAAATAAACTGACTATACTTTTATTCCTACTTGGGGATGGACTAAACCATAAGTTTTGCAACACAACAACTGTGTGTTCACTGTTCTTGTGTAATAAACACGGATGATTATGCCACAAGTGAGAGAAGGGTGCCTTGGAGAAGCTATACCTGTTAAAAATAAATGCATAGATGTTTACCTACTGATTGAAAAGCACTATGACTTTCAGAAAGAGCTGAATGCCCTAGAAGATAAGTAGAAGAGTAAAGAAAATAGGTGATTTGTAGTCTGTCGAGCCGTACAAAGAAAGGTAACGGTTTTGCTGTTAAACACACAGACAAAAAATCAAATTTCCCCTTCCACCAAGTGCAAACAGATTACATCTAACCAGTGTAGCGTTACTTAAATAAATGTTCCTGGGTTCCACTGGACAGTTGACTGAAACCCTGAGGTATGATATTTGAATACAGTCGTTGGCAACATGCATATCTACTCACGTAGTGATTATGCTGAGTAACATAGGCAATTCTGGTTATCCTGTGGCACATAAGTATTGGGGGTAGAGAAGATGGTATTCCTGGTTTGACAGATTTCAAGGCCAGAAGGGTGGCCTATGACTGTCTAATCTAAACCCTTCCTCATGCTGGAGATGGAATTTCTCTGAAAAGCTGAATTATACCACCTATATCAGAAAGCTATTTAAACCCTTCTTAACAGCTCAGATTAATGGAGAGCTGGCACCTCTCCTCATAAAATTTCATTTTCTATTGTGTCTTATTTCAAGGTTAAATTTTCTAACTCCAGCTTCCAGTCATTATGCCTAATTATGATTTTGTCAGAAAGTTTGAAAACCATACTACTGGATGGTGTTTTCGTGTGCAAGGATCTGTACAAACACCTCAGTCAGCTTTTAGACTTCTCTGAAAAATTAAGTTGAGCTCTTTAAGACTCACATCTTTATATTCGTTTTCCAGTCCCTGGTCTAAGTGTTTGTTTCTTTTTTTTTAATTTCTCTGTGATTTCCATGTTCTTCTGGAAGATCTGGGTCCAGACCTAGATGTCTTATGGTAGTGGAAGTTTTAGAACAGTAGTAAAACTTCCCTATTCTATTTGACAATCACATTTTATATAACCAAGGATCATATTAACCATTTTGTCAAAGCATTACTTTGAGAGCCTATTTTGAGATGATTATCTACAATGACTCACAAGTCCTTTTCTGAGCTACTACTTTCTAAAAGAGAGTCTCATTGTACCTATAATTTGTATTCCTGTTCCCCAGATGCGTTGTTCTGCATTTGAGTGTCCTCAAATTAATTTTGTTGGAATTTAACAGTTTTAACACACATTTCAGGTAGTTCTGCACCAGAGCCTCATCTTTGCTACCTACTACCCAGCTCTGTTTTGTTCATATGCTCTTTCTAGTCCATTGCTCCTTCTATAAATGAGGCAATGGCTATTTGGGGAGAACCTTGTAGAAGCACCTGTGCTCACTGATTTCTTTATTGGCACTTTCTGAACACTGTGAGATATTTTAATTTTATCTAATACACAGCCCGTTAATTCTGCACAATTCAAGTTTATTTTTAAACCAAAGTATTTTGTGGCACTAAGTCAAATGTTTTAAAAATGAAGAATGCTGTGCCAACACATTCACCTTTATCAACAGGGCCTATAATCCTGTCATAAAACACAATATGTTTGTTTGACATGATTTAATTCCTACAAAACCATGTTGAGTGGCATAAATTATATGTTTAGCCACTGTTTGTTGATGAAATCCTCATTTAACTGTTCCATGTACAGCAAAGAAATTTTTCAATGGTCGCTAGGTTATCTCTTTTACCCTTTATTAAACACTGGAATTATTTT
This sequence comes from Falcunculus frontatus, assembly GCA_013398115.1. Lineage (NCBI taxonomy): Eukaryota > Metazoa > Chordata > Aves > Passeriformes > Falcunculus > Falcunculus frontatus. The sequence continues at coordinate 2,026,548 of VZRV01002112.1, forward strand.
GGTAGACATGTCAGTATCCCAGCTTTCTGTTAAAAATTAAAATTAAACTAAAGGCATTCTTCAGCTCTTTTAAAAAATGTTTGGATCTAAGACCTGTGTTAAAATATTTTATTTTTATAAGATGTAATGTTCTACTAGTACTTTGATAGAGATGAAGTTGATGTAGAACAGATGTATGACACTTCTTTGTTTCAGATATCAAGGTGTATTTATGACAAATGTTTCACTTTCCTATATCGCTCTTGAGAATTCTTCCATCTACATTTCCTGACACAAAACTTACAGCTGACCTAATATTACCCTTCCTCCTAATACCTGTGAACACTAATCCTCATTTCCTGAAGCTCTAGCTATGCCTACCATTAAAGTAATTCAACTAACTTTCTGAGAAGTCACCTATATTTTAAGTTGTTCACCATTCATTTATTTCCTATTTATCCATGTTAGATATAATTTATTCATATTTCAAATCTCATTTTAAAACACTGGCTTTCTTGTTGTAAGAAAGAAACTTGTGGAATCATCTTAAAGAACCAGGAATGGGGTTCTTCTCTCCTTTTAGATTTATCAGGTTTAAACACCCAAATTTCAGCAAACCAATCTGAAATTTTTTACTGAGACAAATAAGCACTTCTAGGGGGGGGATTTAATTGATTTATCTTAGAGATCTCTTTTAGGTTGGGATGAACTGCCTAATGGAACTGCTGATTTCTCCCCTGAGGTGCCTAGGTTAGACTTAATGCTCCTGAGTTTTAGATATCTGTGTTATGGTGCACAACTCCCACTTTTTGTTTTTTGTATCAAACTGAACCAGCTGTCCAGAAAACATCCCTAAAATTAAGGTCAACCATCATAAATCAGGCTTTCTTTCTAAATCCTCAAGAGAGGAGTTTAGGGAGGCTGAGTGAAAATGCATGCCCATCAGTAATTTTTCTCTGCTAATCCATAATCATTTAAGGTTCTGTGACTCTGAATCATAATAGTGAATGACAGCCACCTCCACCTCTTCCCTAGCTGTTACTGAGCCTCTCAAAACTGGCATAGAAACAGTTTTTTGACTATGAAGCATTGATCCTTTATAAGAACAGTTCTATGACACTGTTTGGAATACGTCAGTGTTTTTACCATGTTTGCAGATGCAACCTGTCTGTGCTGTCCATCCAGTTTAAGCAAGCAGCAAATAATGCTGAGATGTACCACTGGACCTACAGATCCTTTCAGCCCATTACTTTCAGCATTTGAGAAGAATATGAAGTTTCCAGCTGCGGCACTGACCCATAGGGAATAGTACCCCTATCATTCCTCTCTGCCTCTCTGTCAAACCCATACAAGCACTTTTTGGCCAGCTAGAAATCATTTATAGATCTTAGTGCTATTCCAGCTGGCCAGACTTTTTCCTTCAGCAGTGCCACTTTTAGTTTCCTACTGATTCTTATCTTCTGGCACAAAGGTCTCAGTACCTGCATCCATGGGAATTTTATGGGAGGACATGGATGGTCTCTGCCTGTGCTTGGATGCAGTGGTGCAGCCATGGTAGAGGCTGGGATGTGCTCAAGCTGATAAAGCCTGCAGGGAGGCAGAATGCATTCTCTCGGGCTCAACTTGGTGGTAAATATACCTTCTGGTTCCCAAATCAGAGCTGGCTCAGGGGGTGAGTACACTGAGATGGCTTCTGCCAGGAAAATACTGCGTAGACACAGCCCATGCCTGACTAATGAAGGAAGTGATGGATCTTTGGTATTTGATTCCCTCATAGATAGTGGTAATTTGCTATTATTTTTGCTCAGTCCAACAAACAAGCAGTAAAGGCAGCGATAGTCATGACCATGGGAGAGGATGTAGAACACCTCTTTCTAACAAGTGTTTCTTTTGAAAGCTTCTCAATTTTGATTTCTTTTTGATCAGGTAACCTAGGATCCTGCCAGCCCTACACCAGTTACACAGCTTTGGTGCTGATAGTTCAACAGGCTGCTGTGTTTATCTCCCAGCGCAATTCTGACTTGCTTAGATTTTCCTTCCCTGTTGTCTCTGTAGCCAGCCCTCCTGGGAAACTTTGTTCTTCTACATATTTTATCAGTTCTGCTTCCTGAGGCCTCTGGGATGACTTTTGAATCCCTCAATGTAGAAGTAATTCAAGCATAACCATTTTCAGATCCTCGATTCTCAGAAACCTTGATCAATTTAGGGGCGAAGGATCTTGGAAGAAAATAGACACAAGGATTTAATAAGGTTTAATAATGAAGTGTAATTTTTGAAATCACTGTTTATTTTGAATAATGTCCATTAATTTGCTGAAGTTGTTTTCCCCATACTCTACTTCTCAGGCATATGGTGTGATTCTTGGAACTGTCCAGTGCAGGGCCAGGTGCTGGATGTTGATTAACCTTATGGGTCCCTTCCAGCTTAGGATATTTATCATACTGTGATACCTTTCTTATCATAGAACTCTTTTGAACGTGGACCCAGCAGAATCTGTCTGACAGGTGTGGATTTGTTCCACTAGAAAAGGTGTTTCTGCTCTGTCGCATTTTTCTGCGTCCTGATGGCTCCTTAAACTCTGTTTTCCTTGTTCTTGTCTTATTTTATGTGTGATTTTTCTTTGGCTAAACTCTGGAAACAGTGTCAGTCCAGTGGTTTATTACTGCATCCAATTATAATTTCTAGCAATGAACATGCTCTTTCCCAAATAAGCTGATATTTAATAGTCAGGTAATAATCAGTACTCAGATCTGATGGCCAAAACACACATAACTGGTCAATATGTTGTCTTTCCTGGAAAAATAACAGGATGCTTTTCTCTGCCTCTGCATTTTATTGATGCTGACCTGTTGCATGTCTTAAAAACACATCCATCACATGTCAGGTTTGCTTTTTCGTTCTTTTCTTGGCCATCCAAGGACATTGCCTAGGCATTTCACATTCCAGCCTGGAACTCCACAGTCTCCCCAAGTATAGTTCCCTAATTGTAGGACAGAAATTAAAGTATCCTGGCCCCTGTGTGCAAGAAAGTAAGATTTAACACTGAAAAATATTAGCAGAAGTCCAGTGTGTTTTATTCCTATTCTTACCCATCTGATTCTTCACAGTGACTTTCATATAATCTCTAATACACTTTATAGTTACATTTTGGCACAGAAGTCCTGCCTTATGCATTCAACAGCACCCTCTAATTTTTAGTAGCCCAGAAGATTTTCCTTTTCTTTGGTCAGAAAGTTGAAACCCGTAATTCTTCCAAATCCAGTAAGTAATCCCTCAAAACATGTTCTCACAATCAAAAGTAGAGGCTAGGCAATATGCAGAATAAACGCAGTAGAATTCCTCTCCTCCCGGCTCTGGAGGGATTTGTTTTCTGTGAATCATGAGCTACCAAATACCAAATAATTATTTGCTAAATAATGAAAGGGAAGATTAAGATATCTCTTAAGCTGTGATGAGTCTTGGAGTACAGTGCCTGACTGTTAAATACCACAGCGTTGGTGCGATGATGCTTAAGTCACTTTATGAATCTGTCCCCAGTGATGGTGCTGCTGCTGACATCCCTCTGAATACTTATTTGTACTGTGTCCTTCCTATGGATAGAAAAATAGAAGCTTCAGAAAGGTGGAAGTGTGTAGACCTAGTAGAAGAGAGGAAGGTCCACAGAAAAGAGTGAACTGGAGTTTGTGGCTCCCTTAGCAAATTTGGGCTGCTTGCATCAGACAGGAAAGGTGAAGGTGAGGGTGTGAGAGCTCAGAAAGGGGATGTTGGAGTCCTGCTATAGACTGTGACTAAATGGCATGATTTACTCTCAGGACTGAGAGAAAATGCTAATGTGAGCCCTCTGAGGGAAAAGGAGTTCTTACATCATTGTAGTATGCCACTAAAAAGAAAGTTTTACTGCTTTCCCCTGTCTCTGTCATTGGGGCTGGATCGAAGGATGCTGTCACACTTGTAATCCCCTGGGACCCAGCCCGCTTACAGACACATTGGAAAACTATTACCAGGTGGTATGAGCTTTCCTGCTCTGACTGAAAACTCTGTAGGGATAAGAACTTGAGTTCTGTGGGGAATAATCAGGTCTCATTCTCTTTTTTCTCGTCACTTTAGCTGGAAGGCTCTGAAATTTCTCCCTTCTTAAACAGGAGACTTCCCCCCCCAATTGCTATATTTGTCCCCATAGGCAAACATTTACGCAGCAGTTCTTCTGCAGTCACCCTCTGATCCTGTGGCTCTGGAATAACCCCTTACTCCACACTCCCATGAGACATGGAGCTTGGGTCGGATGAGGACTGAGAAATTTGCATACAGAAAATTAACCCTTCCAGTTAAGGCCTCAGTTAAATGTCTTTGATGCTGGATTTCCTTGTTCTGCCTATCGTTTCCTCTGCCACTGGAGGTCAATGCCATGCACTGCTTTGGACAGCTTATCACCTAATAGGGTTTGTGCTCACCTACACAGAACCATCTCTTCTTTTGCTGCAAGTGTGCCTACAGCGTGATTGGCACCATGTTGTAAATAATTAGTGAAAGTAATGATATAACTCCCAGAGGTAATCTCATCCTATTTAGGATACAACTACAATCTGAACTTCAATAACACCTTTGACATAATCAAACATCCCAGAGCCCTTTACAAAGCCATAAATTACTCACCTGTAAAGTAATGACTGCAGGGAATTACAGCAGGCAATGAGTCCATTGATCGGTGCTGGTACAAAATGAAGGAGAGGACGCACAACAGAGGCCACTCCAGAACTCCTTTCCTTTGGAAATTTCCATAGCGCCTTTAATTTCTGCATGTATCTCTTCTCTTTCCCACAGAGACACGAGAGGAGGAAGACCACCTTGCTCTGAGAGTCAAGGACACCTTCATCCGTGCTGATCTGTAAATCCCATCTGAAAGTGATGGGATTTTAGGCAGGACACAAATGTATTCCCTGTATAGCCTGCAGGGAAAACTGCTCTTTAGCCAGTGATGCAAATAAACAAGTAAGTCACTTCCTTAAATTTGCATGGGCCATTTCTGAAAGCAGAGTTTTACTGCTGCTTTTAAACAAAAAATAGCAGTGATTGCTTTGGACACCTCAGCTGATATGCTGCACGCAAAATCAGGGCTGCCTCACCTCTTACCTCCTCCTAAGATATCCTCTCTATGGCTCATAGCTGTCCTCACATTATTAGGCTAGTACCAATTTTCTCTTTTATCAATTTCATTTAAAATGGGCTCCAGTTCTAGAAACCTTATTTAAGAAGTCCATATATCCGTAAGCATTCTGACGGAAAAATCTGGAATTGTTTTGGTAGGCAACACCTTTGCTTGAGAAAGAATTGCTAAATCAAGAACTCTGTTATTTATAGGATGATAATGAAGGATAAAGATTAAATGATTTTTGCAGTTAAGAATACTACTTGATTATGAAATGTTTTGTATTACATGAAAAATCTCAGAGATTTTTTTTTTTTAACCTGAAGGAAGACAATGGGATCAGGACTTATATTTGTAACATAAATACATATTTCTCAGCACCACCTGGATCTCTTCTTGGTTTTGTTGTGTTCTGGGGCTACATGTTTATTATAGTCCTATTCTGGATTCCCAGAGTATTACTGCACTTGTTATTATGGTGCCAGCTTGAAACCAGTGGGAATACCTTATGGATGCCATTGAGTGTGGTTTTGAGAAGTGCTGCCTCCGAGATAACAAATATTTTGGCAAGATGGGAAAGTTACAATTGCAAATATTTTGTCTGGTTCTCGAAGGTATACTGCAGTTTTATAACTTGTGCCTTAGTTTTAAACTGCGTTGTGTTCTTAATTGCTTGTCTTGGGTATTGGACATGTTGATGGACTGAAAGCCATGGGGACTTCTCATGGAGAAAGACAGCAATGTTTGGTCCCAAAGGCTTAATTTCGAAATCCAGCAGAGTTGTTGTCCTTGCTCTTTGGATATGACAAGTTAAAAAGGGATTCATGCTGAATTGAGAAGGCATATATGATGGGATAGGGTTGCTTTGGATTAACACACAAAAATAATAATTTAAACTATAATAATTTAAAAAATAGGTTGAATTGGATTATTTCTTATGGTCTGATCCAAGGAATATTGAAGCCTGCAAGACCATTTCTATTGGATTCTGTGGGCTGTGTAGTGGACCCTTAAATGTTTTTAGAGGATAGGGAATCTTTCAGGAGCTCCCTGCTGAGCTGTGTACAGTGTCTCAAAGCAGGTGCAGAAGGGACAATTAAGCTTCCACAGGACAGGATGTTGCCAGTGTCCTCCTCCTTGGGCTGTCCTCAGCACTGCAGCTTGTTTGAAGTAAAGCTGATCTCGGGAGAAAGCAAGTGAAAAAAATGAAACAGCCTACTCTCCCATCAACTGATGTGTGTTTTTCTTTCTCATTTCCAGATTTTTAGTCAGTTATCTTACACTCAATGTCAGATACATTACAAACATTGACAGGAGAAGATATTGCAATTCCATGGCAGTTTGAGGATTTTTGCTGTGTTTTGCTAGCTATGAATTAGTTCCAGCACTTACAAATTTCCTCATTCAACAGCTTTGCCTTCTTCTTTTTTTTAATATTGATAACTTTCTTTTTCTCTGCAGATGAAGAACAGCTGAAAAGGTAACTCTCTGAATGCTGACTGATAAGCTTTATGAGCCTTTGTCTCCTGAAATCATCCCAGTGAGAGCTTTAAGTTCTAACTACTGAAATGTGGTAATTCTCTTGGAAACTGCTTGGTTACTTGTTGGTGCTGGTTTTGCATTCTGCAAGGAACCATGATGTTGCATTTATTAGCATCTTTCTAATTGTCCCGAGTTAGTATGCATTTGGTATCCTCCGTGGGGAGATTTAGCTAATTAGAATAGCACCAAAGAGTGATTATTACTATGTTTCATATTTAAACAAAGAAGCTCAACACCTTTTTATATTTCAGTGAAAGTGATTTAGAAATTATTAAATCCAATGAAATAAGATTGATATAAACATTTTTATCTAACAGGAAAAGAGATAGCTATTGAAGCTAGAAAAAAAGATTGCTTTTGGTACATGGGAAAACAGATTTAAATTGCTGTGTAGTATAACAGTTCCAATTTTGCAAGATGAAAAATGATTGTTTCACTATTGCCTTGTCTACTTTTGTTTTTTTCCACCTGTTCTATCCAACTCTATGTTTAGAAAGTAGTCTCTCTGGGGCAGGGAATTACATTTTTTTATTAAGTATGTGGCAGGCATCCAGCACAGAAGGGCCCCGATTCCAGACCCTGCAGCTTTGTATTAGTGCAACACAAGTGATAAATACAGGCCTACACCATATCAATCAGCAGTGCAGTAAAAGTATGATTTATTATCAAGTCCTAGGTTTATTTTGTATTTAAGGTGGGGGATAACCAAATGCAAAATTATGACTTGGAGAACAGCTGTTTAGGCAAAATGATGTATGAAAAATAAGCAAATTATTATACATGGCTGTGAAAATGCTGTATTGGAGCAATGAATGCTTGTATCTGTTTCTAAACTCAAGGCAACTCTTTCACCACTTACCTAAATTAGTTGCGAGACAGGTGGGTGCCACGTTCATCTCCAAAGAACAAGTATTTCTGAGCATGGGTGGGTGAAAAAAGTTCACTACCCAGGGCCTTCCAAGACAATCAGGGAGATCTTTGGTGAATTTAGTAGCCCATTAACTGAGGCTCAGGAAATGAGTTGTACTTCATAGCTATCATGTTCTTGTATGATTTTTAGATAACTTCGATCTCATTCTTAGGGTATTGACCGTAAATGACTCATATGTCATGAAAAGAAAGGATCCTGTAAAGAGAACAGGGAAGCAAAGTAGTCAACACAAGCACTGAAGAGCATTCTGTTGTCAAAAAGAGTAGTACTGAGCATAAATAATGAAACACTGATTGGGAGAGGTGAGGGAGACTTGAACTGGAAAGAACACCACATGTAGAAGACATGTACCTGTTTTTAATGAGTGTTGAAAAACTAAGACAACATAGAATAGACACAGAAAAATGAGGTGAAAAAGCAGGTGGTCTACTTCATGAAGTGGACTGTGCAGCACAAGTCCAGCAATGTAAAGAGAATGCCTGATATTACGGGTCCAATGGCTCTTAAAATCAGGAAAAATATAAAAGATTGTAGCTGTTCTTGACTGAAATAAATTTTTGTCAAGGATAGGTTCTGTGATCCATTCAATATTTTTGTACATATTGAGGCGTACAATTCGACCAAATAAAAGTATTCATAGTGAAGGGATAAAGAGGTATTTTCTATGTAAGTTCAGGATATTTGATCAAAAGATTTTTTTTGGTCTTGAAAGCTGTGGTTCTGATAAACCTTTCAGATTCCACTAAAAAAACTGGGTTTGAATCCACAAACTGTGCATACAAGGTTCTGTATCCTACTAAACACTGCCTTAGCTAATCAGCGCTTCCCACCCCTATTTTCAGTCTTTAAAAAAGTTAATTGATCACCATTCTGATAATTTCCAAGCTAAAGATTTTTTTTTTTCCAGTGGACACATAGTGATTAAATGCTCAGGAGGAACAAAATGCAATTATGCAGGTTTTCATTCCTCCATACACGTTAATTAGAACAGATAAACCTTTTGCTACAGCATTTATAGTATTTGTGGGGATAATGTATCCGGGAGATAAGAAGTGACAATATTTCACAATAATTTCAACATGAAGTACTTTCCATAATGCATCCATGGGGAATGGTTCAGTTATCAGATGCTGAGGCAGCAGTGTATTTATGAAGCATTATTGTAAAAACACATACAGCAATGGCAGACTGCAAATCACAGCAGGTCACCCGAGTAATGTTATAGCTCTTGGTGGAAAGCTATCAGTACATGGTGGGTCTGAATTGTGGCACTACCTGGAGCTGCACAACCAGCACCTGCTAGGTCATTACAAACCTTGTCTGGAAATTTTATACTAGGTCTAAGAGGAAGGAATGGAAGAGAAGTGTCAGAAATTATGATCGTCTTTCAGAGTTTTGTCATCTGTGATAAATCTCTTTCTATAGTTAGAGGATCTCCTTTATTGTAAGGATTAAAAAAGGAGAAGAAGGAGAAAGAAAAAACCTTGAGAACTGATGAAGCTTTATGAAACTTAACTTATGCTGTATTTTCTTTTCACTTCAAATCTACTTAAGTTCCTGGGATTGCTGTAGTATCTTCTAATTTAGTCTGACTGTGGAGAGATTGTATTTTAGACTGACAGTTTAACTCTTGAATAAAACGAGAGATGTTTCTTTTGGACATTTATCTCTAAATCAATGAGGCTAATTGAGCACTTGCTAGAAAAATGTGAGGGAAATCACTTTGCAGTATCTTTCTTTTATCCATGAAAACACTAAATGCATACATGGTCTTGTTACTCATAAATCCTGAATTGGAGACATTCCATTGAATGGTTAATTTCTATTTTGAAGTATAACTCCTCCTTTTGTAATCCAGGATTTTTCTACTGGTTAAATGAGAGAGAAAAATACAATGAAGAATGATAAAGGAACAGTAGAAATGTGAATTGGGAATACAGTGGGAAAAATGACAATAAATAACAACATGGTAGATTCTACTTGATACTCTTGAATTAAATTCATGATGTGTGGTAATGCCCTGAAGGAAAAAAAAAAGCATATTTCCCTTTAAAATCTGTAAAAAAGAAAAGAAAAATTAGATTTTTGTTCTTTGTATTTCTGTATCTCAAACAGAAATCAGGACATTGAATATACTGTTAGGCTGGCTTTGTTTGCCAGGTTCTGGTACACTGGTATACTTCGTAAATAACAATCTACTGCAATGCTTTGAACATCCAGTTTGGGTGCTCTGTGCCATACAGAGCCTTTCAAATCTGTCCCCACAGCCTCTGTGTGTGGAAACAACCCAAATTGGAGACCTAATAGAACCTAATTACTAGAACAGTACCTAAAGGGGTCCTAAAGAAAGCTGGAGAGGAACTTTTGATAAAGGCATGAGGTGATAGGATAACGGCGAATGGGTTTAAACTGACAGAGGTTAGACTTAGATTAGATATAAGCAAGAAATTCTTTACTGTGAGGATGAGGCTCTGGCACAGGTTGCCCAGAGAAGCTGTGGCTGCCCCATTCCTGGAAGTGTTCAAGGCCAGGTTGGATGGGGCTGTGAGAAACCTAGAATAGTGGAAGGTGTCCTTGCCCAAGGCAGGGGGTTGGAATGAGATGGTCTTTAAGGTCCCTTCCAACCCAAACAATTCTGTGACTGCATGACGCTATGCAAATGCTTCTGTGCTGTATCACAGGCCACACAAACACTGCTCTGTTCAGCTGCAGAGACTGCATGTCATTCCATGCACTTTGAACTGAAAAAAACCAACAAACCCACAAAATAATTGTTATATGTTTGAACTGCTGTGTCCTAATGCTTGGCACCACTGAGAAGAGCCTGCCTCCGTTCTCTGGATACCCTCGCTTCAGATACTTGCACACATTGATGAGTTCCATTATCAGTCACATCTTCCAGAGGCTGAACAGGCCCAACTCTCTCAGGCTTTCCTTGTAAGGGAGATATTCCAGTCCCCCAGTCATCTTTGTGGCCCTTTGCTGGACTTGCTCCTCCTCGTACTGCAGAGCCCAGAACAGGACAGAGCACTCCAGATGTGGCCTCACTAGGGCTGAGTAGAGGGGCAGGATCACCTCCCTCAACCTGCTGGCGCTGCAGTTCAATGTATCTTCCAAGAGGAACGGATCTGGATTCCTGCTTCCTTTCCTCCTCCTCAACCTGCACTCCACTATCGTAAATTAATGTGCTTAGAGATGGTATTGGTGTCAAGAAATAATTACATTTCTTTCAGACTGTCTTTCTCACTAAGCATGATGGAAAAATATGTTTCCTAAAATAACTTTTGGAGTCAATAAAAGGAAGTGGTAGCAGTAGTTAAAGTTCTGGAAAGGTGCTGGATGGTGACAAAGTATCAAGACTGGATGACATGCTGAAGGAATTTAAAGAAAATGCTGTCAAAATAGACATAATCCCTCATTAAATTAATCAACTCCAGCTGAGGAGTTTGATGGAGAAAGTATAAGCACCTTTAAAAAAAGTGTTAGAAATTGTAGATTTCAGTTTTGCTTCAGTATTAAAAGAAAATTTGAATTATAAATGAAGATTTATTTTGTTTACAGAACCCTTTGATTGGTATAAAAAGTTAAAGCTGAAGAAATATGGCTGCCATAAAAGAAAATTACCCATCTCTAACAAGTATTCGAACTGAATTGAAGGCAGAAGAAGGCAGTTATTATAACTAATTTGGAATTTCAACAAGCCGTTTATGAAACCCCTTGAAGAAGGCTTTCAAGGAAATGAAGTAGCCCTAATACATTAGAGGTGAACGACACTTACGTGCCAGAAACTGCTTAAGTGACAGAAAACAAGGGGCAAATCATCTTATCCTAGATGAGATGACTCACCTTGTGGAAGTGCTTCATGGAGATCCACTCTCTCAAGGGAGCCTCGGTGACTAGTTTGGACTGCATATTCCACTTTTAGGCAGGCAAAGCATTTGATGAGTTAAACTTCACCCCTACCTTTGAATACAGAAACCCACATGTTCTGCATAGTTTGATATATCAGTTATTAATGAGCTAGTGAAGAGATTACCTGTGTAAAATGATAACACTTGAATGTGATGCAATTATTTCACTGGAGAAAAATGAAGAATTCAATGTTCAGGAGTGTTTGCTTAGGTATTACAAATGTAAATTAAATTTCAAATCCAATTGAAAAAAGAGAATAATTTGAAGTAATTATGAGTTAAAAATAAACTCTAACTCCCCAAACAAATAAACCTTCTGTCATTTCTGTAGCTCTGTGATTCACATCCTGTCCTGGAACAAGAGTTACTGTGGTTTCCCCATGTGATCATCACAAAACCCCCATTGTGCTCTCCTGACACTTCCCACTGCTTCCTATTTCAAAGCCAGATGCTTTTTTCCTCCTCTCCCTGATCAACACGTTGTTTCACACTTCCTGTGGTCACTGGAGCTGAGCTGCTACAGGGAGTTCTGGGATAAGCCCAGGGTGAGGTGAATGGGTTGGCCAAGCACCATGTAGGGGTGGGACAGCTGCGTCTGAAGGCTGATGCTGTTTTTTCTCTCCATCCTTGTTCTTCTGTCACTGTTCACTGAAGCTAAGGGGGACATAAGAGCAGCAAATGGCTCAAACTGCTGAAATGAGAGCAGGAGGGGAAATCTCTGCTAGCAAACTCCTGCAGAAAATGTGGGGAGATCTTTTGATAGGAGGCGTAGCCAAAGCCAAATATCACACCTTGTGCTATGGTGAGGACTAGAGTGTAAAACAATCCTGTAGATAATTTCATGACATAGAATAAATCATGATTTCCCTCATCTTGGGTACTGTGGTCTCCTGGTCATATTAGTGAAAAACAAAATAGAGCAGTCAGAAAACAGGACTGAGAAAAATCATGCTAGAACTATATAAATCAATGTGTGTTTTAAGAAAAATAGATAAGTCCCTCTTTTTTTTTTTGCCTTTCTGCTTAACAAAACTAGAATGATCACTTTCCATATGATGGACATTTCTAAAGGCTCATGGGTTCCTGTGTATATGACAAACCTCATGATAGCCTTCTGGAATATTCAATATTTATTAATTTTATTAACAGTATTGCTGTATTGTAAAACTTTGCATTGTAAATCCAGAGAATAAAGCAGCAAATTTAAATTACCACATCTCAGGTTAAATATCAGGAGTAGGCTGTACTGGTGTTAACATGCTCATATAATAGCTTGAAATGCTTTGTGCTGCTCTCCTCTGTTTGTTAATTCTCCAACCAAACATAAAGAGAATTAGATATGTCATTTATGCCAGTTTGTATATTTTCAAAGGGAAGATTTTTCCTGTTCTCTAACAAATGTTTCATATTTGTTAATTTGGTTTTCTGCCTTTCACTCTTCTTTCAGGAAAGGGGTCATTTTATGACATTTCATCCTCAGACATGGCCCTGGGAATGGAAACATGGGCCAATCACTGGTGAGTATTTACAATGGTTTCATTATGTGTTGGTAGAATGTTTAGATTAAATTATATTGCCTTTGAAGGCTAGAATCCTTTAATGCTGGTATTTTAATCTGAAGTCAGGGATGAAGAGCTATTTTAAAAACATAAAAAATTAAGCTTTGTGATTGTGATGTAAGTGTCTACACACATGCCATTTCTCCCCCAATTAATGTTGAAGGTTCTTGTATTTCAGCGAAGACACAGTAAGAAGTAAGACACTGAGCAGCTCATTAGGTAATGTTGGGATGGAAAGCCTTTAGCTACTCATGTTAAAAGAAATATAAACAGCTAGAAATTTCCCAGGTCTAGTAAAGCAGTGGCATTTATATGAATAAAGGCATCTTTGCTAACAACATACCTGAAATATAAACTACATCTGAATGAACTCTTTGAAAAACCAAGACTCCTAGAAGGAAGTTTAAGTGATTTAAGTTTTCCACAGTCTACACGAAGGCATTAAAACAAAAAAGGAAAGTAAAAGAAGAAGAACCTTCAACCTTCCTGCAATATGCCAAACTAGCACAAAGAAAGATTTTTGCATAGCTTGCTTAAAATATTCCTGAAATAGATGAAAAGCCAAAACCCAGATATTTGAACAGACATAGGCAAATACTGAAAAAATGACTGGCAAACATATTGGTGAATCTCAAACACTGGTGGATTTCCTTTTGTTGGTAACTTTTGTAGCTGAACTTTTTATTCTTTAACAATTGTATGAATTGAAGCTCACAGATGTTTATGAAAAGCAAATTTTAGATCAAGAATCAAGATTTACTTAGGCTCTGGGGCAGCAGACCGCTTAAATATATGCTTAACTTGGAGTCTGTGGAAACATTTGCATACTTACAGTTAAATCTGTTCTTATGTATTTCGCTGTATTGGGTTTAGAATCAGAAAATCAAACTAGGTTTATGATTAAATGAATCATATGGTGGGAAAAAGCAGGTTGTAAAGTTTAAGTCAGCAATCTTTCTGATAGATAACCAGTTACAGTCCAAATGCTATACAGCACTATTAATTATTTCTACCTTAAGCAATTCAAATAATTAATATCATTGACACATGTCACTTGCGTGGTGAGTGAAGTTCTTGAATATAAAATTGCTGCAAACTTCGCATTCCTCATTTCCAGGTGTTCACCCAAGCTTGCATGCTGTTAGGTAGAAAATAGGTAGAAAATTCTAGGACAGATATAAGACATTACACCCAAATATAGACACACAGTAGAAATAAAATGAGCAAAAATTAGGTTTATTTTGATCAAATCTGATGAAACACCCATAAGCCATAAATTATTTAATAAAGCCTTTAAAGTTCCAGTGACTGCAGCGAAGAAGCCAAAATTGTCCTAAGGGTTGAATGAGCAATGGCAAGTTTCCTCATCAAATCAAACTGTGTTTTCCACAATGTACCTCATAGGCACAGAAGGAAACGCTTTCTGCATTCAGAACTAATAGTCTCGGAGATGACATTTGTCTATTTTTTAAATGAACTTAAAGTCTAGTCTGCCTGAAGACAAAATATTCAGATTTTTTTTTTTTTAATATTTTATGTATACAGAAAATATCCATTGTTGTCACAATATTCAAATGCCTTGTACTAAAACTTTCTAAACTACTGTAATATAATGGTAGGTTTTGGTAGGTTTTTGCTTTTTCTTTTTTTTCCATGTAGGTCTCAATAAAATAGTGAGAAAAAGTCCCAAGCATACAGCTTTATTTTTCCTAAAGGCCAGTGTAATACATTCATAGGCAGTGCAGAGTAAAGAAAAGGAAGCCAGTGTTTTTCTCACCAACTTGTCAATGAAAAATGTTCCAGTGCTAGTGAAATGACACCTGTTCAAACTTTAATATAAAATCTTGAGTAACTTCTTATCCCTTGGTGCTTTCTGTTGGAAGTATGTTTGGCATCTTTCAGAGCTTAATATCAAGGACTCAAATTTCTGTATTTCAGTCTTATCCTGGGAACTCACCTTGGTCCTTGGCTTTGCTACATTTATCATATTCCTTCCCTGAATGCTTTCAATTAGATCACGAAGTACTGCTGGACAAGTTCTGTTTCTCTCATTTTGCTTCTCATTTTGGAATATTACAGAGCAAACGAGAGCAACAAACCATAGTCACTGAATGTTTCCCTTTTCTTAGAATATATCAACTGTAGGATCTTGTATCTGCATAAATCCTTTTGAGGGTGAGGTTAAATTTTTCAGAGACTTTAGATAAGATATTCACCACCCTGACTTTACACATGGACAAATAATTTTCCCCCCAGACTCCCTCTATAGTCAATCTGTTGACTGTACAATAGTTGCTTTCAGTAGCCACCACGAGCCTCATTTAATGTATATTTAGGAAGTGTAAAAGGAATCTCTTAGAATAATGAGTGTCTGCACCTCTTTGATAATGCAGGCAGTGGTGGTTCAATGTGGACCTCTGCACCACAGTTACCTACCTTGGGTCACACCCAGCTGTTAAACTTGTAGGTGAGTACTCAAACCCCCAGAGTATTATGCACTTTCACATAGCAAGACAAAAAATGTGTTTGGGGAACTACTGTATTGCATTGTTGCAATTTATTTTGTTTCCAATGTTCTCTTCTACTTTCAGCAGTGAACTTGCATCATTTAAAGAACTGTCCTAAAAAGGACACTCAAAGCTTAGCTTGGCACCCAAATACGTGTGTCTAGTGCCATTTGCAATGTCCTAGATTTAATGAGGTGTCTGCACAACATCAAGTACATCCAAGACCTATAGAGACAGGACTAGCAGCTGGAGACCAGCCAGGATACCTTAGAAAACCTCAACTTATCTTAAATTTCTATGTATGGGCAATTGGAATTAATAAATGAGAAAAGTCAGGCTCAGAATATGAGTGTGTCAGGAGGTACTACCTCTGAGGGCTAAAACCAAATGGGACATATAAAAGGTGAATTTCAGTTATTTAAAGTAAAAAACGGAGATGGCAATTTCAAACTGTGTTCTTCTGTTTGCCTTATGAGATCTGTCCAAACAACCCACAGAAGGGATTCTCTTTTCAGTGAACAAGCTTCAGCTTCATCAGGATGTGCAAATGCAGCCATGGGTTGTTCACACTGTTGAGTGATGATAAGGCCTCAGGCATTAAGATGGATCTGCCAACAGCAAGCACCCCAAAAAGACTAAGAAGGTGTTAAGTGATGCTACCTCCTCTGAAATTTTACAGATCTGGTGGGCTGGACTTGGCTTGCAGCCCAGCATCACCACCAGTCTGGGCAACCTGTTCCAGAGTTCTACAACATTCATTGTAAAAAACTCATTCCTCGTATCTAATATAAACCTACCCTCTGTTGGTTTTAAGCCCCTTTTCCTATCACAGCAAGTCCTGCTAAAAAAGTTTATCTAATTTACCTCATAGTCCCCCTCTAAGTACTGGAAAACCGCAATAAAATCTTCCTTGGTGAGATCTTGATGCGCCTCAGTTACTTTTGTTGTCCTTCTGCTCCCTCAAATATTCTGTTAGCCTTCAGACATTTCCAGTTTCAACTTCTTTCATCCTGGAAGGCTGGACTCTGTGAGAAGAGACCAGGGTCTGCCCCATATTGGACAGAGACAGTCCCAGACAGCTCCAGAACAGACCCACTGCAGGCCAAAGCAGAGCTTCCTAAAATGTCACCCTGTATTTTTTTATTCATCTTCCTAACCATGATATATCCATAAAATATGTGAGACTTCAGTAGCCTCAAAGTAGAAAGAAACACAGGTTTTCGGGTTAAAATTTTATTTCAAAATAAATAAGATCAGCAAAAACACAGCTATAAAAAGTTAATTTAAACTTCTTTCCTTAGGAAAATGCCATATCAGCTGAAAATTGGCAGAAGGCCCATTAAACGAGATAATTATAGATGGCATCATATATTCAGCTGGAAGGTGGAAGGTATTGGGATGCTCCAGAGCGATGAGTTTTAGGATGATAGTTCAGGCAGAGCTGATACTGCCACTGTCACGGAGGATACAGAACAAGCTTCATAAAAAAAGAGAAAAAACAGAAATGTGGTAAGAAATTTCATGAGGAGATTCAAACGGAGGCACAGCTGTGAATCCTGTTGGGGAAAACAATGCAAAATACAAAATCAAGGAAAAAGAAATGAGGCTGGGTTGCAGGAAATCTATGTGACAACGAAAACTATAAAAAATGGAATAGTTCCCTACGGGAAGACATGGAAGCTCCTATGCAGGAAAGTAGAACAAACCGGTAATTAATCTGAATTTGGCAGATGACTAGGCTGGATGAATTGATTTCTTTGCAATAGGCATATTCAAGCCTACATACCCCCTACTAGGTAAAGGAACCTCCAAGTTAACAGGTTTTGGTCCCAAGAATATGCTTGCTGGACTAGAATTAAAAAAGAAATAACATTATGGAACCCTTAATGGAAAAGAAATCTGAGGAAAATTCCAAACACAGATTTATACCATTCTTTTAGTCTTCCGGCTTTGGCATACTTTCTGTATAAAACAAGGTTATAAATAAAAGAAAAGGGTGATGTATTAAGTCAGCAAAGTACATCTAAAATTTATTACAGGTAAAACAAGGATGCCCATATCACGTTCCTCACCTAAGTAATAATATAAAGCCTATCTGAGTCTGTTTTGGGATTTCGCACTTAGAAAATCAAATGGGTAGTTTATTCCTGATGAAGACAGTTTTCCTTATTATGACCCCTCAAAATGCGGTGTTAATCAAAATACTAGAGTTATCATAGGCTGAACTCTGAAGCTGAATTATCCATTTCGTAAATTCTTTCAAATTTGCTCATTCTACATGTGACCACAGCATCTGAATCCCAGGCTCTCTTCCCCAGATCCCCATCTAAGATTTTCTTTACAGCCTCAAACAGTCACAAAGGTTTCTCTTCCACTGGGGCTGGTGTTGACTGCCTTGTTGGCAGTATTGCTAACTTCTAATATTGCAAGATAATACAGCAATAATTTTTGTTTACCTTGCATCAGCTCTGAAGTTGTTTCAATGCATACAGGAGTCTCTGTGTCAGAGAACTCCTTCCAATACAATGCCTTTTCTGCAAAATTGCCTGAGCCATGCAACTCTGTCTTGCACAAGAGTAGCAGGAGACCTATTGATTGAGAAATCCAGAATACCCCCTCTAGGTTTTCAAAAATGTCCTTTGGGTTTCGTTGTCCATATTGAGGAGACTAGGAATTCCTTTAAAATGCCTATACAAAATAAAATTTGCTAATCGAAACTGGAAGTAATGTGCTTGCAGTGATCCTCCAGAGAATGTGAGGTTATTGAAGGTGTGATCCCTGAAATGTCTTCCTACCACCCATGTACACACTGCCTCTGTCCCTCTGCCTGCATTCACCATCAGTGTACAGTATAAGTGTGCTCCATTTGCTGCACAGTATTCATATTTTTGGCCTGCTTAACATTTGCTATCAATATGCTTTGCCACAGCTGTCAGATTAGTCAGGGCTGGGTTTTTTTTTCTGTTTTATCCGAGTTGGCTTTATTCCCAGATTCCAGATAAAAGTGATAGTATTTTGCTTGACCATCCCATTCCAAGCGTTAAACACTGTGACTTCAGGCTTGGATGCTCTAATGGTGTGTTAAAACTGTTCAATTTTTAGTGCCTGCCCTCCCCTCTGCCCACACATGCACATACACAGCAAACCACAGGACTGCCTTGTTGAGGTAAAACCAACGTGTCGAGCCACTGACTGGGAGCATGTTTAGCTGCAAGTGGTTGGAAGCTACAGAATAATCACTAGGGTTAAAAGAACCAAAATGAAGAGTCCACAAAATGTGGCTACTGATATAAATTGAAAACAAGTGTTTCTTTAGGATTTTCCCTTAAGAAGTGATGGGGCATTGACCTCACATACTTTTGTGATGAGAAATTACTGAACAAATTACTGACACTCAGATGAAAAAGAAACTCCAATTTCCGGGAAGTTTATCAGCAGGATGATTTTTGACAGATTGCTTGCATCATCTGGTATTTTATTTACCCCATTTAGGTCTCTGTTTGTTTAGCACAGCAAACCTGGTGTGCAGGACTCTGTCAGAAACAAGAGATATCTATAGATCACTTCACAGTGCAGTGGAATTCTGTACCTCACACGCTGAACTGCAAGACTGCATCTCTCTGCGTCTGGATTGTTTTAACTTTCATTCTGTTGATGCCACCTATGGTCAGATATATAAATGGTCCAGTTCAGGCAATCTTTAATTCCTTTACATATAAATGGTCCAGTTTAGGCAATATTTAACTCCTTTACTAAATTTAGCTGCTAAAACTTAAATTACAGTGCTGTTCTACTCTCCCAGCTCAAAAATTACAGAACTTTTCACCATGAATGGCTTTGTTACGAGCAGCTAAAACTGTGATGTTGGAGGGCTGCTTCCTCTCACCTCGATAATGAGAACATATTTGAATTTGCAATTTTAGCTTTAGGTTTGCCTTAAATCAGGAGCTCTACATTTCTATACATCTGCTCCTGAGACAGAACTCAAGGTGCCCAGTACAGGCACCATTATTTGGAAGATATTTCTGACATTTCTGTCACCTTGCCACATGAAACATGGAAAGATTATGATAATTTTGGGCCCCCACTCAAAGAGATAATGACAAATGGTAAAGTATTTAGTGAAGGGTGATTAAGATGGTTAGGAAACTGTGGAATATGACAGGTGAACTGATGCTGATTAAGTTGGCTTCCTTAACCTGGGGAAGAGAAATCTGAAGGGGATCGTGGGAATCTAATTGCTGTCTTCCACACCTGCAGAGAAGATGGAGTCAGGCTCCTTTCAGGGGAGTGCAGTGAAAGGACAAGTAGCACAGGATGGAAGATGCAACCACAGATAATTTTATTTATGGAGAATAACATTTACATAAGTGCAGGCAAATACTGGAGTAGGATACCCAGAGATGCTGTGAAATCTCTGCCCTCAGATATGTTCTATACTCAGCTGGCAGAAGCGCTCTTCCACCTATTTTAATTTCACCCTGCTTTTTACAGGAGGTTGGATCAGAAGATTGCCAGACATCGTCTCTAACTCAAATTATTCTTTACGTTTCTTTTAATTCTATCAAAATTATCTACAGTGCAATAGCAGTCAAAATATGTGCGGCAGATCCTCTAATCCAGAAAGGCAGTGTAGAAGCACATTAGCATTTCTTGCTTGTTCTCCTTTTCTTTGGAATTCCCCAGAGAACTGTCATTTGCTACTTGTCGTATTAGAACAAAACAGTGCATCTTTTGGCACATGTAACATTTTATAAACAAAGGAACTAAGTTGTTTAGATTCAGTGGAAAGCCAGAGGGACGCTAACACAACCATGCAAAACAGTTACAGGAGTCAAACTTCTGAAAGAGCATCTTAATTTCAGCCTAATCATGTGTTTCAGTGAATATTTTGAAAACAAGTGTTGATTATAGAAAATCCAAAATGTAACAGGGAGATTTTTTTGTGTGTTTGTTGGCAGATTCTGGCCACTGCTAATGCGAAAATGTTCTCTGAAGATCCTGGCCTCCATGACAGCCTCAGTATCTGTCATTTTGATTCCTTTACATTTCAGATATAATTTGAAAACACTTTTTTTCTCCCTGAAGCCAGTATCTCATTCTTAACCCCCATGCAGTTACTAGGAATGAAAGATATGCGTGAGGAGTGAAAATGGATCACATGATGAAAGCAAATTAAAATCCCCTTAGAACATATCATACTCAAATGCATAAATCCAGGGCTTCTTCAGAGCTGGATTCTGGGCTGCAAGGCTTCAGTACAAGGTTAGGTTCTTATATCAGTGCTTTTATTCGACTTTAAAAGAAGAATGATTTACAGAAAATGATAAAAGATGAATAAAGAGACCACATTCGAGTATATAAAAAGACAGAGATGGAAAATTGTTTTTTTATGAAGTAGGAACAACCTATTACTCTGTATTTGAACCATGTCACTCTTAATAGATCACAAAACGTAACATCTCACCTCTTTTTTTCCTTACTGTTCAAAATTGATGACCAAGGTTGCAGTTAGGTTTCCAGTCTTGATTCCCCAGTAAGTAGCGTTTAGGCAATGCGAATTCTGGTTTCTGTGCGTGCATCTCCTTCCTCACAGTAAAGATGCAGCAAAGCTGTGTTGCAGTCGACATGGCACAAAGTTTCTCCTGGCATCAGCAGACCACAAATACCTCACTCTCAACCATCCTGCTGAGTTCAGTACATTTTCTGTCTCTCTGGACCTTAGGCTGTTTTTTCCATTGTTTTAGGGGAAAGGTTTTTACCTTGTCTGCTGGCTTAGCCTCAGCCTCTCTTGCTGGAAGGCCGTTCTTTTCTTTTTCACGTGTCTTCTGGCTGTGAGGGCCAACATTGTGCTTTCCCTTCTGTAATGTTTAAAACACTGCTGTTTCTTCTTTCTGACACCACCTGTGCCCTCTTTCCCCAGTTTTGCCAGGCCAGTTGAGCTGGAGAGATGGGATAGGATATGGAGGATTGAACAATTTATGCCTTTTCTTTGCTGACTGGCTTAAATTAACAGGGTTAGAATTTGAGGTCTTACAAATATGAGGTTTTAAAAATTCCCCCGGGAAATTTAAGAAAGCCCACAGAGGTTTAGCTGAATCTGAAGATTAACGGCCTATACATTTTTTTAACTAAGCTGTTTATTGTCTGGAACTTGATTTATTTTACTGAAAATACAGAGAATAAAAAGAGGAAAACACCAGGAGAAGAAAGGATTTTTTTAGTAGGCAAAAGTACTTTATATGCGTGTATGATTCTAAGCAGACAAACATTGGACCTCTGCCTTTCCAACACTAAATTGGTCTGTATTCTAATATTTTAACAGAGTATATAATGCCTACATCATTGTATGGCTACCATAGTATGAAAAACACTTCTACAGTTAAAGGCATTAAAATGCTCTTCTCTGGAAGTTCATATTTTGCAATATTAGACTTCACACTTTGAATGTTCGGTACAAACCCCTATTTTTTTTGTGTGTTGGGCAAAAATCAATTTTAATGCTAAATTTGCTTTTGATATGGTCCAATAACAATGCGAAATGAATGAAGACTGATAAAATAACACAAAGTTAAATGCAAGTCTGAATTCTTGCCTTCACTATCATTTTACCTGGATTTGATAAATGACATTGCCTGTATTCTAGACAGTATGAGTTGTCATATTTTTCTAAGATCTTATGTAGTGTAAAAGTTAATGCATTTTTTTTTCTCTCTCTGAATTTCTCTATGTGGTAATTGCTATGTATTTTTTAATTTAATTTAATTTTATTCTTTGAGATGAGAACTTTAAGTTGTTCTGTCAGGATGTCCTTTGATGCCAGGTGCATGTCAAATTTGTGGACACACACATGGCTTAGAGACTCTATTCATACTTTGCACATTAACAAATGAATCATCTAGAAACCATATTATCAAATTTTCTTTGACAGCACCAAATTCATTTACTTGACATTAGCAGGTTTTTTTTAAAAGGCTTGCATGAAATTTTCCTTTAATCTACCCATTTGCTATGAAAGAAGAATGTGAAGAATGTAAAGAATTCAAACTTGCTGACTTTTCATTAATTCTTCTTTCTTGTCTCTGAGTTCTTTGTACCAGTTTTGCAAAAGCTGTTTTAACTCTATATTAGCATTCAGAGTCTAAGATTTCTTGTTTTAAATATTCCTAAAGATTAAATATACAAATTAAAATATATTAATAGAATCACCTTGTGTTATTAGATTTTTTCTTTTTCTACTATTTTGTATTTTTTTCTAAATAAAATTTCATTGAGGAAATAAATTTATCTATGGTTTCATTTTGAGGAAAAAATGTTGACTAACCTTGTAAAGAAAATGAGGAAGAGGAGCTAAGAGAAGTGTGGGTCACAGAAAGTGAAGGTATGAACAGGGTTTGGATGGGATATTAATTTTCTTCATAGTAGCTCTTATGGTGCTATTTTTTGGATTTGTGACTAAAACTGTGTTGATAATGCACCAATGTTTCAGCTATTGCTGAATTGTGCTTATACAACATCAGGGTCTTCTCTGTTTTTAATGCTCCCCTGCTAAGGAGAGGTCTGGGTATGGACAAGAAGCTGGGAGAGGACACAGCCAGGACAGCTGACCCCAACTGACCCAAGGGATATCCTAGACCATGTGGCACCATGCCCACCAGATAAAGCTGAAGGGAAGAAGAAGGACATTCAAAGGGGTGTTTATCTTCCCAAGTCACTCTTACATGTGATGGAGCCCTGCTGTCCTGGGGATGGCTGAACACCTGCCTGCCCATGGGAACTGGTGAATTAATTCCCTGTTTTACTTTGCTTGCACGTGCTGCTTTTGCTTTTCCCATCTACCTGTTTTTATCTCAGGCCACAACTTGGGTTGCATTGTCTTCTCGGTGGAGGTTCACATTCTCAGAGTCAAATTGATTACTAGACTTCTTTTAAGAATTTTATGTGAGAATTTTATGTCACATAAGACTGAAAACAATAATTTCAAGATTTTTTTTTTTTTTGCCTTCTTCTCTAATGATTCGTGACACTCTTCTTCAAACTTGCTGGAAGCTCTTAATCTTGAGGACTTGGACACTGCCCTCATCTCCCCCCATTCCCTACCTGTAGGTTTGGCAGTTCTTTGGGCCTGTGGTCTTTTGTTCTCAAGGTTCTCAGTATGACTTGGGGTGCTTGGAACCATTTATTGCAAGTAACCTGATGTGTTAAGACTCCATTTCCACCAATGCCCTACAGAAGTACAAATAGCTAGGATAAGAGTAATTGTAACCTGCTGAGGGAAAACTGAGTTTGAGATATATGAGTGTCCCTTGGTAGCTGCAATTACATCTACACAATGCTTCTGCTGTGGGCAGAGCCACCTGACACCACTCTTTCTCCAGGGTATAAATCCTTTAATTGCATACATGACTAGAAGTGGGAATTAACCTACATAAGTGTGAGACAGTTGGAGATTGAAGCAGGAAAACTCGCATACATCACACATTTTTTGCTCAGAAACTGGATCCTTTTTCTTCATCAAACCACGCCATCACTCTCATCTCATGGGGGAATTCTCTTCTGAGAATGCTTGGGCTTAATTGCTGTTCTTTCTATGTGTTTCCATGTTTGGGTGTTGGGTTTAATTGCTGCTTTTTTCTACGTGTTTTTTTTGCACCAACACCTCTGCACAGAAGTATTGCCTGCATTTGTGAAAGCCACTTCCCTTGCACATGTTTAACAAAAACTTTGGCATTATAAAGAAATTAATTACTATTCTACTCAGTTTGCTGGTGTCTATCTGATCCCTTCGGAGTCATATATACTTCTAAGATAGCCTCTTTTTCTCTACTATAAGCCAATCTTCCTTCATAACTTATGCACTCAGACCCTTAATCATTTTGCATGGCCTTTGCTGCGCGTTTTCATTATCAGCGATGTCCTTCCTATAATAAGTAGAGTTGATTCAGCTGATACTCATTAGATATGCTGTCTCCTCCAAATACCAAATGTTCCTGCAATATTCAGAGGGATTTCAGTGAACGTGGTGTGGGGAGATGAAAGTGAGGGAGACAGCCATCTAATCTTCCAAACTTAAGTGTCATTTGGTTTGCGATGACTTTGAGTATCAATTTACGTAGCTGTGAATCTGCTGTCATGCTTGGTTGTATACTGTGCTGACTCCATGTATGATCATGTCCCTTTCTAACACTTTCCCCTCAACATAATCATACAGAGGGAAGAAAATTCTGCATTTGCTTGATACAGTAATGTGAGCTGATGAAGCCCCTTCAGTCCCTCCAAACAGATTGCAGTTCACTGTGTCAGGAGATAAATGAGGCACTGATATCAGCTTCTGCAGATGCTGACTTGTTTCTCTGCCCATTGGCTTGATCTATAACTAAATGACATCTCGATTTGGCCTGAATTTCTTTAGCAGTAAGATCAACACTAACAATATGAGGTCAAATTATGGCCTCTGTAATTCTGATGGCTTTAACTGAGCTGCGTTGACAGGTAAATTAATAGGAAATTTGGCTTAAGGAGACCAGAAATTCACAATATTCCTAATGTAGTCTCGTTACTGCCCTATTTAACAGAAAAAGACACTGATTACATATATAATGTAAATCCCAAGGCCTTTTCTGCTTCTGCCAAACACTGTAGAGAGGGATTTACTGTATTATCCATTATCATGTCCAAGTCTATTCTTGGTTTGTATTGTGCTTCATTTTAGGCTATAGTCTCTGTGGATAGTTTTGATCCTCCCTTCTCTCATTACTTTATACTTCTCTATGCTGAACTGCATAAGCCAATTATCAGACCATAAACCTCATCTATCCAAAACATTTTGAATGCTTATGCTCTGTGCCTTTGTGGCTGCTGCCCTCCTACTATTTTGTGCCATTATCAAACAAAGGCATATTTTAAATATTGTCATACACGCCCCCCCCAGCCCCTTTCAAAGTAATTCTTAATTAGATAATGATTAATTAGATGTTTGTAAAGTACTCTGAAAAAACAAAGTGCTATAGAAGTGCAAAGTATTATTATTAATATGCATCATCATCAGTGTTATTAATACAGAGCTTTGCTGTGGCAGCCCTGTCACTACATTCGTTCTCCTGAATTGTCCTCTCTTTTCCAGAACAAACCATTTCCTCTTTACAAGGCAGCTTTTAATCCAATTCAGTGCATTTACCCTTTGTAATGTGCTCTCTGACTTACTAAAGAAATCACTCTGTAGTGTCGTGTGGCACCAGGAGCAGTTGTGAAATGCAGACAGATTCTATGACCATCCTTTTCCCATGCATTAACAATTCAGCACTGTGTTCACAGAATTCAAGCCAAATTGGCACTCATGCTTTTCTTTTCAAGAATCCATGTCGTATCACCCTTACTGGGGGTGTTGCACTATATTGTGAGTACCCCCGTTGTGCAAAAAAAATGCAGAGAACAAGACTGCTGACCTCGTCAGATGAAGCTCGGCAGGAATGCAGAAGATTGGCTTAGTTAGTTTCAGATGTTGAATTAAAAGAGAGAAAAGAGGAAAGGCACATTTAAAAGGGACAAGGCATTTTTCCATGATAATGCCCTGTTCAACCCCAAGACATCTCCTACCTAAAAGTTTACAGAGGTGCTTGCTCATGTTTTCCAAAAAAATCTTCTAAAAGGCAATAAAATAGTTCTAAGCCTAAAGCCATCTAAACTGTAAATAGCCTTTTCTGCTGAAAATTATTCTTTCAGTTAACACAATAGATGCAAATACACTCACTTGGCAGTCTCCGCTCATCTACATCTGTTAGAACAGTGTGAGATCTGATTGCCTGTTGGTCAGAGCCTTGCTCCAACATACAGGTTCCAGGCAATTAAAAGTTTACATAGGCAGACTTGAAAACACTATGGAAAAATTCGCTTTTCTTCAGGAAGTCCCTTCACTGTGCCAGCTGAACAACATTGGAAACATATGCCAGCTAGAGTTAATTACACTAGCTTATACTAATATGACATGCAGAAGGAAAGGCAGGCAGAGTCCATAGTTCCTACTAGCTGCCAAAAAGAAAAGCTGTATTGCCCTAGGTGCTGCAAAGCCCATAAAGACCACATTGGTGTGTAAGCATTAGAGCCAGGTGGAAGGAAGAAATATTGAAATGGCTAATAAAACACATTGAAATTTGGAACTTGTCCCAAGAAATAGCCAACAATCTACCAGCCCAGCACTCTGTGGTAGTCAGCAGCAGCCTTACAGCACAAGGGAGTAGAAAACAAGATCTATAGTCGATAACCTTTATCTCTAGGAAAAGATGCTGAATGGGACTGTGCATAGTGCAGTTATAGCTTTGCCTAGCAGGTTAGCCATCTGACTCCTAGTCCACAGTCTAAACTGAGACAAAAATCAATAGCAAAAAAACCCTATAGCTACATGATCCAAAGCCAATAAAGCTGGAAACATTTTCTGGAATGAAAGTTGTTTTGCTTTTATGCTGCTGACCATCCCAAGGCTAAATATGTAATCAGTGATTCTATTGTTTTCTATGTTCCTTTTGTTTGTTCTAGTACATGTCAGTCTCTGCAAAACTGAGTCTTTGTTCCCCGTATTAATAGTCATATTAACACTAGATGGCCTTTTAAAAGTCATTTTAAAAGACACCCATATGTTTGCAAAAATAGCCTAAAACCTCCTAGAGAACTTATATATATATCAACATGTGGTGACCAATAAAAAGCTTCTAATACAGCTGTTCCAAGAGAATGAAAATCTGTGTTAGGTAAAGTCTGCACATAGGATACAGATACAAACCATGTGGTCATAATTTCAACAGCTCCATATCATAACATCTAAGCAGGGTGTCTAGGCTTGGTTGCTGATTTTCTTTTTTGTTTTGTTCTCATTACAAATTTAAAAGAAAGTGACAATCCTGGACTTTCCCAGTAAAGAGAAAACATGTTTACCACAGAATAATTGTTTGTGCAGTGCTTCAAAAGGATGCACATCTCATACTTTATGGCAGATAAATGGTGATGATGAAGTTAGCTGTACTTTCAGCTGGTGAAAGCTTTCTGGTCTCTGCTCCAGAAACATATCTTCCATATTTGTTTAAAAAAGTGCCACAGGAACGTAACACCTCGGTGTTGCTGATTGCAGGAGATTATATTACTTTCTTGTAGGAGCTCTACAGGAGCAAATATCACAGAAGGAGATGTGCTGAAGTCAGCTGTTGTGTCTAGGATAGTCACAGGGACATAATTTGACTCTGCCTGGGATTGCCACTATAAAAAAATATAAAGGAAAAAAGGAGGTTTAATAAAAAAAAAAATCAAGCTGTAGAGATCTTCAATAAAAACTGGTTTTAGCTGAACTTCTCTATGACACTAAAGACAATGGATAAAATCTGTGCAAGCCCAGGTGTGGGCATTGGCTTGAGTGGTGCAGCTTAGTCAACTTACATATATGTGTGTTGGAGCCTTAGATAACAAAATACCCAACTGTTAGAAATATCTAATTGTTTATAAGGAACATTGGTCTTGTAAAACGAAGAGTGAGGATGAAAATCTTGCACTGCACTGCCAAGACAGTTGTGGGTGAGCTGTGCCTGGAGCAGTGTGAAGGGTCACACATGTAAATTTATCATGTGGTCTTTATAAATCAGATTTCTTATATCTCCACCTTTATTTCATTCACTTTATAGGTTCTACTCTGCTCTTTATCTACACATGTAAAACTTCCTACTACTCCCTTCTGGCATTTTATTGTGCCATTTCCATCATTTGCTTAACCAGTGATTCCCCAGTTTACTTGAACATGCCCAAATTAAAAATCCACATTTATCTGCTTACATATTCAAAGCTTATGTCTCTGGATATGTACCTCTTTTTCTGGGCAAATCTTTAGGTCAGTGTAAATTAATTTAACTCACTTTTTTAAAAAACAAAGTTTTTCCTTTATTTGAATAAAGTGAATTTCAGGTCATGATTAATTTTATTTTGTGTGCATCATATTCAACAGCTGCTATTCAATTATTTCTTTCAGACATTAAAAGAATTCCTTCAAAAAACAAGAATACATCAAAAAAATTAAACTCTGGGATCACAGCTGGTGGTTTTGACTTAGATAATACAACTGGGTTCATTAGATATGGAGGGTGTAGTATAGATACGATGGAGTGTTTCTTGAAGGAAAAAGGTTTCCTGCTGCTTTCTTGCACTTTTGGGCTAAGCAGAGTGAAAAAAAATTCCTTTACCAGTGACTAAGTTCATGCATACGGATAGATTTCGTGACAGAGGTGATGCATATCTTGGTTCTCACAATAAATTGATTGTCAAAATTTTTAAATGGCCATAAGATGTAAACTATTTTTACTTGGATGTAATTTTAATGTCTCTAATTTTCTAAATTCTAGTGTTTCTTTAGTGCCTACAGTGCATATTTTCCTCTAGACTCTCTTTTGAAAGGTATGAGGTCCCATTCTCTATGTCAAATAAGAGGGATGTTTGCAAAGATGTGGATTTAATGACAAAAATCTCAAAATAAATTGTTGTTTGGTTTAAAAGAAAGTATTGAAAACAATTTGTCCGACACTTTTGAACCATTCTGATTGTTACCCAAATGATAAAAAAAAAATTAAAATAAACAATAAACCATGAACTTTGTGCATAAAATAATAATTTTGATAATGGTTTCAAGCAAAGAAAGCATTTCCCCATATTTCTCCAAATAGCAGTTTTGTAATAGATATAATGGAAAAAATACGAGTAAATTTAAAATAACTTTAATGAAACACATTATTGTTTCCTAAATTTCTAGTTACCCATCCTAATATTATGAACATTTCCCTTCTTGAGCTACCAGTGGCTGGGATTTTACATGGTACTGATTAATACCATTTAATATTTCTCATTCTATAGCAAAATCATTTTAATAAACAGGTCTTATTTTACAGATAAGAAGAACATATACTTTTATAGACAACAAGGATACAATATGACTGCTCTGTCTGAATGAGATAAAAGAATTTCAGATAATAGGATTATCTCCATCTCACTTAACTTCATCCATCCAGAAATTAGATGTCTCTCTGGAGGTAATTGTGCAGCCTCTCTCTGTTGCCATTGTAGCCAGGGAGAAAGCACAAGGAACCTGCAGGCAGTTAAAACTTGTTTCGATAAAAGCACTGCTTGAAAAGTATTAGTTAAACTGAATAATAGAGATCAGAGTAATTTCTGAGGCATTCAAATAAAATGGCATTAGGTTGTGTTGAAGGAGAACATAATGGTCTCAAGACAAACTACTGTTGGCATTTATTGTGGGCTGGTTTTCAGATTCACTTTATTTAATATTTTAACTAATGTTGACTGTGAAAAGATGCAGAGATTGTTAAAAATAGGCTGATGACCAAAGAGAGATATTGCAAGGCTGAGGAAGATAAAAATCTCTCAGAAACAACTGTCTGACCTTGAGACAATTTGGCCTGATGATGTACATGCACACGTACAATGCAAATTAAAGTTATAAGTCTACTGCAAATTGTATCAAGGAGTTTTTTTGGCAAAATGAGGGGCCCATCAGCAAGAACCAGGAAAGGAAAGGAAGATCCTGAGAGCACAAAATTATTTTAGAATGACTGAATGACCATGAATGTGTGATAAATACATTAAAACATTAAATTTATTAATTCTATGGATAAGGAAAAACATTTCAAAATATTTCAGAGAAGTATATTGACGTCAGAAATTGTGATAAGGACTCTCCATCTGGAATTTTACCCAGTTCCGTAGTTGATCAAAATAAAGGTTATATCTACACTTAAAAGAAATTGAGACTGAAGCCCAAAGTTGCATAAAAGACAAATAAGTTCTCATGGGGCCTAGATAAATTTAATCTGGGTATTAACAGATAGATTTCAACCGCCAGAGATGTGAAGTTCTGAAGTAGCCTTCCCATAGGAGCAATGAGAAGAAAAGTTGCAAAATAATTTCATAATGGAATTTATTACATTTTTAATGAGATTCTATGGCATGGTCACCTGAACAGGAAGATGCTTCAAAACTTGAGAGATCTCTTCCACTTCTGTATATTTCTCTCCCTAGACACTTGTTGTAGGCTGAGCTATGTTTCATTACAAGAAGTGGTACTATTTTAAATGTTGTACTCTACTTTTCCCATGCAGGAAGGATACATTGGAGATTTCTCTCCTGGGTCTGTTTGACAAACAGATTGAGCTCAGTTAAAATGGTTAAAAATAGGTGTTTGTCAGACAGGTCACCTGTGACTTCTGTGGAAAGAAGCACTCTAAGGAAAAAAAGTAACTGGGAAGAAACATTTTGGTTTAGGAAAAAGATCCCAGAGGTCTGAGTTACATAGCAAATTAAGTTGAATTTCTCTTCTTTTCCACTCAAATTATATTCAATTCTTTGCATGCTGGGTATAATTTTTTTTAACTAAATTTTAAAAACCTGGAGTTTGAAAGAGGGGAGATTTTCCTCCACCTACAGGCTCCTCTTGGAAGGTGTGGCAGGAAGGTCAAAGGGAGTTAATCCAACTGCTGAAAGATTGGGAATTTATTCTCATACAAATCTTGGATAGATTTTGTTTAAAATACAGATAGAAATTAATTGCTTGTAATCAAACAAAAGAGACCAAGCCTTATCCTCCGGTAACATAATTGTTGCAGGTTTTCTACATGTGAAAAGGAAGAGGAGGAAAACAGTATTTCTTGCAAATATTTTCATCTATGAGAGTTTCAACTAGCCAGAAGTTCCACAAGGCAATTGCATAAATAAACAATTGCCTTTTAAAATAAGGCTTAAGTAATTCAATTGAGCCATGGGAAATCCAGTCCAAGTCTTGTGCTAATGAGGAAGTGTCATAAATATTCACATTTTCTTGCCATTAGCCTTATAATTTACTACCTACAGGTACAGAGATAGATAAAGAATCTTACACTTAAACCTTCACTACAGAATAATGAAGAAGGAAAGAAAGAAAATTAGCTTATCCAGCTGCATTTTTTGTGAGCAGCCACTAGCAACAATTGTGCAGAAACATCATTGATCTTGGGCAGACAGACCAAGAAAGTCAGAAATAGAGTGATGTAAATGTAGAGCAGTGGAAATATAGAGTGAATGGCTATGCTGGCAGGACATGGTGTTACTGTGAGAGGAACTCTGGAGGTGTCTATTTATTATTTGTATATGATATCATGGGGACAGAGTTCACAGAAATTAAATTTACCAAGACCAGAAAAATAGAATATTTCTGTGTCTGCACTGGTGAGGCCAGCAACTGAAATAATAATTTTGTCTTGACCCTGTGCAGTCTGCAAATGGTTTATGAATGGGAATTATACAGACTCACTGTTTTGCATGAGCATTCACTCCCTTTGTTTGTACACACAAAAAATGGTGATGGACTATCATTATCCAAATTGATAGCAGCTGTGCTTACTAAAAAAAATGTTTTCCCCAAATCTGTTGACATGTCAGTGGTAATAAAAAAAATAAAATATGTCATATGGTACACTGAAACTCCTGAATTACTTGTCACAGCCCATTTAAATGTGTGCTGCATTCAATCCAAGAAATCTTCTGTTAAATTAATATATTTGCTAGGCCCTTTAGTACAGATTCTACCATCCTCTAGGGAAGTATTTTGAAGATATCCTTAAAAATCTAAATATTTAACTTCTTTTCAGATTTGTATAATTTAATTGGAAGTTTTCTTTTAGCTTGTTTTTTTTTTTTTTTCTTTCCCAAATTTCAAGTTTTCTACCATTTTGTTTCTTGAATCTAATGTACTCTCATATTAACTGACCAGGAACCAGCCCATGAACTCCCACTGTAGTACCAGGGGACTGGAAATTTATTAACACTGTGTTTTGGAGGAGGAAGCAAACATGCTCTGCTTGCAGCCAGAACTGACTGGAACCCGTGTGAATAAAAGTCCTGGCTAACAACCTGCGTGTATGAAGTGCTACAAATTCCTGTGTCCTGCCAGGCTAATCACAGTCATGGCTTCAATAGCTGCTATTAGGTCTCTCTCAGAGGCCACCTGCAAAATATCACACCCCAAAAAAGGCACTCAGCACTGCTGGTAGGTATTTGCAATTAGAAGTGTTTTTACTTCAAGTTAATATGAATTTTTGAGCTTACGCTTTTGAAGGTTGCAGTCATGGTCTGTTAGATTGGCTTCCTATCTTAGTTTCTCCATATGCACAACCCAAAGTTTCTGGTGAGATGCAGACATTGCAAAGGGAAAAAGCAAATAGAGAAGAAGGTTTTTAGGGGTCATGTTGCAATCATAGAGAAAGCATAATATTCCTTGAAGTTCAAAAAGTGTGCTTTTTCTGAAGAAATAATTAACTACTACGTAGGAAAAGCCCTGCCTTGTTTGGGTGTCATTTGATGGCATGTCTGATTTGATTGCACGGTGCCTACAGACAGTAAGTGCAATTGAGACCTTTTTCCTAATGATGCTACAGACACAGGGAGCAGATGTGTGTCCCTGCTCTGTGCAGCTGACAGTCCCAGCTGAACAGACGAGGAGACCTCAGGGAGATGAAATAACTTACTGTCGTTCAGGACCTGAGCCAGAGTTAATGCTAGTCTTTCAAACCTCAGAGCAGTGATTTGTCTAGTACATTGCCTTACCTCCTGTTCTCACCAAAAAGCAAAATAAAATGTAGAAAACCAAGTGTTGTAGATAAGATAGACTCTAAAACGAGGAGATCAGAGAGAGGCAAAAAGCTATTGGAAACTTAAGTTCAAAACAGGGAGCATGGTGGAAATACAGAAGGTCACAAGCAGCAACAGAAAGAAAAGGGAAAGATATTGTAAGACAGCAAATAGCGTGCATGTTTCCTATCCTGAGAACAAAATACCTGTCTGTTCGCCGTGCCCTCTCAGAGGTTTAAAACTTCAAGTAACAGAAGGCACCATTAAGCCAGTTTCACTGGCTGCATCATGATGGACTGGCCAAGTCCTTCCTTCATGGCCCTGGAAACTGTGGCTCCCTGCTCCGGGAGCAAAATCAGGAGATGAGGTCACTCGTTACCTGATTTCTATGGCAACGGGAGGCACTTCACTCTCTCATCTGCTCCTTCTGCTTCTCCCATTTTTTTCTGGGAATTGAAACTTCTGGCTGTGGATTTATGCTCCAGATGATGCTGACATCGCTTCCAATGTGTTCTGGTATTGGCTGGGATAGAGTTAATTTTCTTCATAGTAGCTCATATGAGGCTGTATTTTGGATTTGCATGAAAAAAATTAGAAGTGACTCCCTTAGAAAGAGTGATATGAAAAATTCAGGAGAATGACATTTTCTTTCACTAAGTAATTGACACAAAAAAAAAGGAGATGGTTTTGAAGGAAAGGGACTGAGGACAGAATCTACCTATTTTGTCAAGACAACGTAGAGTGCAAAGATATATGGAGAAAGTATAATTGTCAGTCACTTTCCCATGAAGGATATTTTATGCCGTAATAAATGAGACAAACAGGCACTGAATAGCGCTTTATGGGAAGCAGTTTTGGCTCAGTTGTACCTCTGCCTCTCAGGGTGTCTCCCATTAGTCACTCAGCTGATGAATTTGCTCAGCAGTGGTGGCAGTTTCAGGAAAAGAAGAAACAGCTCTCAGAAGATTCAGCAGTTTAGTTTAAATACATTTCCTCTCCCACGCCTGCTCCACGCTGAGCTCATGTCTCTCTCTCTGCAGCTGTTGCCTGTTTCATGGGTACCCTCTCCTTCATGTTAATCACCCCCATCCATCCCTGGAGGCAGGGGAGCCAACCAGCACCATCTTTTCACAGCCATGTCATGGGAAGAAACCAAGGTTTTAGAGCCTGCAGAGTTTATTCTGAACCCAGAAGAAACTCAGGTTTTTGTGCAGGATTCAGAAGTGTTCAGTAATTTCTTGGGATTCAGAAGTTTTGGGTTCAGGTGTGATATCTCCCTTGAGGTTGTGGTTGCCCTCTGGTGTGGCTGGCATGGTTACCTGGTAGATGGAGACACACCTGCGTGAGCTGGTTGTGCATGAGCCAACTGGAGACTGCTAATGCTAAGGAAAACTGCAGAAAAACTCAAGCTGTCATTGCCCAGAGCTTGCACCTGAAATCTGCATATCTGCCTTCAAGTAAGGCAACCCCATCAGGAGGACTTCTTTGGCTTGAGCTGACAGAAGTTTGAGAAGCTCTGCTCTGCTTTCTGCAATTTGTTATAGACACTGTTTCCCCCTATTCAAAGTAGAGATAATGTTACTTGCAAAACATGCTGAGATGTGTGCTGGGATGTGAATTCGAGGGAATATTCCAATTCCTCTAATGGCTTCCTTTCAAACTCTGAAGCAGGGTCATGTGAATTGTTTTGTCAGCTGAATTGCAGGATTTAAGTCTATTTTTGTAACTGGCAAACCCTAATCCCTCACAATACAATATATTTTCCCATTCACCCTGATATGGCATTTGATAAAGTAAGCTATTAAATAATAATTGTTGTAGTGAAGGGCAGTGTATCTGCCCACTCTTAGAGTTTTCTGAAATATTAATACATGGAGCAGTTGCTGCAGCTGTCTCATATGTGCCTGCCCTGTTCATGGCATGTGCTGTATGTTCTAATTAAACCCATTTTCATTTTGTCATTGTTAAAAAAATTTCAGAATTGCTTTTTGCACCAGGTTGGGTTGGTTATTTAATTGGGATGGGGAAAATGAGGAAGCAGAGGAAGAACAAGTGAGTTATCCCCAACAGGAGACTGAGAATAAGTACATTTAGTTTGGAAAAGTCATTGATATCAGTCATTGTCTTGAAATTACTGTTACTCACTGAATTTTGGTCACAAGATAGCAGTGAGATCTGAAGATGCTGTAGGACTTACAGGGCTGAGGTAAGATGAAGTAATTTCTTCAAAGATAGTGGCTTCCATTGGGACTTGGATAGCCAATGGGATTGAGGAGTTTTCCCTCGGGGCCATCAGTTGCTACTGAACACATTAAAATGAGAGAACAGCTCAGTGGCTTATGTAAAATGAGATGGTGGCATGAATCCAACTATTCAGTTCACAGGTATCTCCATCTACATGATAATACTGAGGTTTGGATTTAGTGTGCCATGAAAACAGTCGATGGAGCAGAGAGACCACCTCTTATCATGGACTGCAAGACTCCAGCTTTCTACTTCCAGCGGCAGAGGGGACCTTATTTTTATAAAATTGTCTCTATGTACATAAAAATATTTATATCTTAATGAAGAATAGGCAGGAAACGATGCATATTTCCCAGAAAATGATTCCTGTGTTGAGGCGTAGAGTCGCCTTCTCTTTATGTTGGTCCAGGGAATAACATTCTACCATTCCAAGTGAAACAATTTCAACATGTGGTGCTGAGAGAATACTCTGTATCCTGGCCCCCTGTGTGATAGGAGATGACTACAGAAGCTCCTGAAAACCAGAATCACAAGCACCATCAAAACCATTTTGAATTCCAGGGTAACTTTACCTAAGAAGTCAAACTCCACATTCTTTCAGTGAGAAAATCAGACCCCTATGTGTTGGAGTGAAAAGAAGATATTATTTCACCTCTTTCTAGAATTTTGTAGGAAGGATATAATTTTCAATATATACTTTGCAAAATACCTAATGATAAAGGTCTTCATTAAATTTCTAGAGTTTTCCAGAAGGGCTCGGAAAGCCCTTCTAGAACTCTTCCTATAGGGAGTTTGGAAATGTTAAATCACCTCTCTTGTGACATGCCTCCTTCACTGCACAGATGGATGCTTGAGGAAATATTTTCTGCTGAGCCTGCTGTGCAGATCCATGGACCTCATTCATTTCCTTGGTTAAAAAAACAATGTCATTGTAGACACGATGATTTAAGGCTATAACCAAGTAAAGGTTTTTAAGAAAGGTAATATTGTTTGTTAGGAGAAACCTTCAAGCATAGTACAAATTTAGGAACCACTGTTCTGAATATATAATGTTTAGTAGCTATCAGGTCTCCTTTTCCTGCTCCACAGGTATCAACTGTTTTTCTCTCAATGGTTTTAATTGGTTAATAAAATCAAGTAAAATTCAAAACAGTTCTTCTCTACCTGTATTTAGCTGGAAGGCTGGTGTCTCTGGTTCAAAACAGGAAAAGCATACTTAAAAACATGATTTTTTTCTCTCCAGCTACTGCAGTTAGTTGATAAATTTAACACACCAGTGAGAAAAACCCCTTCTTGCAAGCCAGACCTAAATTCTTTCTTCTTTTTTCTTTTTTTTATTATTTTTTTAAACTGTTCATATGTACCACTTTAAAAAAGAAGAATAAAAATGCATTTTAATGCCCTCAGATTAAGGTCAAAAGCAGCTTCACACTTACTCCACTGACAGAATCATCTTTCTGACTCTGACCCTCTAGAGGCAAACCATTTCTGAAATGTATTGTGTTTACAGGGCTTTTGGAGAAGAGATGAGACCTACTGTGTAACTGCAATTTCGTTGGAACATGCAACTGTCATGTAATGCAGCAAACAAATTATGAAGCATATTACAAGCAAGAGTTGGAGATTTTTTTGAAGTCAAAATACAACTTTTTTTTGCTTTTGCTTTTTAAGTGGTTGTCAGTGGAGTAAAAGTGTTTAGAAAGCTGTAGAAACACCGAATTTTACACGATCTCAACAGAGAATTAGTCCCCTTATTATTAATGCTCCGTCTCCTTTCAAAATACTGATTAAAAACTCATCTATTCCATTTGACCTATCAGCTATAATATTACTATCTCACACCTGTTCTGAATCTGTATACAAATGTACTTATATATATGGAAAACCTGTGGATTAATAACTTTTTGGGATGTGGTTCTAATTTTGAGGGGGATATATTACTCCCTTAAAGCACAGCTAGTGTTCAGCAACGAAGCAAGAGTTGCATTTTAGTTCAGTGCTTAAACCAAACCAAAACAATACATTTGCATTGACCTGAATTGACTGTGTGGGAAAAGGAACAGTGAAAGAGAGAAAGGGAGAATTGCTCCATACCTTGCTTTGTTAAATAAATACTTTACAGTAAATAGAATTGAAGAGATAGGGAAAATCTCTACCTCAATTCTGACTTGCATTTAATCATGAAGGTGGTAAATGGGACAGCTCATTGATTCAGCTTGGGAGGCAGCTTAAATTGTATAGGAGAGCCTTAATAGTATAGGAGAGCATATAAAAACTTCTTTATCCAGTTCTTACTGGCCTTGTGAAAACCATCTAAAGCCTATGGCTAATCTGGCCTGAGAAAGCAAAACATTTAGAGAACATGAAAATGAATTATATTAACGTTTTCAGAAAACAGTGCCTGTTTTCAGTTGAGTTGGAACCATTTGCTAAATTAATCTTTAGTTTCAGTATAGTCCAAAACTGCATTTTTTAATGATTAATCCATCCAAACTACTGCCCAGCCACTTTTCTAGTGTAAGGGAGAAACATTTTCCCTTAACCATATCTAGCTCTGATGATTGCTCACGTCATTCACACACTCTTATTGACCAATGATCCAAATGAAGGATTTGGGGACCTGTAATTCGAGGCAGTGTAACATCTTCCCCAAAAGACCTTATGATTTTATCTGTGAGTTGAGGAACAAGATGGATAGAGCAGAGAGATAAGGGAGAAGAAGGCAACAAAATGTGATTAACATTAGTGTTGTAAGCAGTGATTAAAGCACAGGAGGTTTTTTCACATGTCAGAACATATCCCAGCAGAGGTGACTTTTACAGACCTCAGCACAATTAGGCTGTAGGTGTCCCACAGCTCTGCTCAGAGACCAGGCTGTGACTCTAATGTCCACATTGCCTGGCTGTGACTAAGCCAGATTTGTCATCTCTGCAGCTGCAGGGATGGAGGAAGAAGAGGGCACTTTGCAGGGGGGTGGTGGATTGTGGCAGAGCCATGGCTGCTGCAGGAGTGGGGCTGCACTGGGGGCTCTCCACAGCGCCTGGGGCTGCCAAGAGTACAGGGAGAATATGGAGCAGGAGATCAATGTGCTGCTCCCTACTCCAGAGACCACTATTAAAAGTGTGGTACCTCATCAATCATTGGCCTCGACAGAATAGAAAATAAGCCATTATGCACTTTTTATGGTCTTTATTAACTCCAAAGCACCACATAGGTGTAGGATGTGATTATAAAATCACAATATAAATGTACTTTCCTAGATGTTAGACTTTTTATTTTTTTGTGTAACCGTGCAAAACTATATTTACCAACATAAAAATTTTATTTGTTTTTAAATTACATCCATAGGAAACACGCTTGTTTCCAGCTTCATGAAGGGAGAGGAATAGCATAGGAAAAGAGAAAACACTTGAGTGGAATATGATTCTAATTGTGCTTGCTGCTGACCTATTACTTTGTGGGTTTGGTCACTGTAGTACAAGAATTTTGTAATACTTCAAAACAAGGCTACAGAAACTAATTCTAATACTACTAACAATTGAACTAATATATAAATGCAGGATAAAAACACTCATAAACCTACAGCAGTCTAGAATTAGGGAGAGTGAGAAGGAAGTTAAAAATTGAAATGGAACAGACCATGTCAAGACAAATTAATATTTTCACTCGTGCACAGACAAGAAAGCAAAAGAAGTAAAAATGGAAATTAAAAAGGAAAAAAACCCCCAGATTTGGAGGAGATATATGGAAACAATTTTTTATTCAAAAGAACATAAACTTATGAAGTGGCCTACCCGGCAACACTGTTGAACTTAAACACTGGGGCTATTCAAGACACTAAAAGGTAGTGTCTCAAAGGGATCATGGTATTGAAAATGTAATGAGACGTTACTTATCCCCAGTGATCTCTGATCTTACATTGTATATGAAAGCTATTCTTGCAAAACAGTGGCTGAGCCCGCATGCAGCCTTGCAGGAGCACACAAAGGCAAATACACACTCTCTTTGTTTGTGTTGATTTTTTCAACGCTGCTTATTTATATCCTGAGACTTTCCCTGCCAGCTTTGCAGGGGAATTGTATGCAGATTTTGTCTCTGGTTCAGCTTCATGTACAGTTTTGGCAGGAGGTCCAACAGGTTAAGAAGAATAGATGAAATCTTAAAAGGGAAGGTTCAGGCAATGCACATCTACATCTTTCTGATCATGCTGCTGCTGGGGTTGGAAACAGGATTTTGTGCAAAGAAAAATTCTGATCTGTTTAAATGTAAAGAGTCAGAGATATGATGATAAAACTCTGTTCTTGTTAATGTGGCCTCCTGTGATTTTGATGCTGATTCTTCTCATGCTCCAACATTGTGAAAAAGGTGTAGCCTGTTTAGCTTGCTCTTATTACTATGGTGATGATGATTATTATTATGATTTGTTTTGTTTTGTTTTGTTCAAGTTGGCTTTTTTTCCCCTGTTAAGATCTGGAGGGTGAGGAGTTGGCTGAGGAGGGCACAATTTTCCCTACACTGAGGAAGGTTAAGTTGGAAGCAGGGAGTTGGGTGGGGCAGAGGTAGGGCAGGGAGGCGAGATGAGAAGGGGTCTGGAAATACAACATAATTGTATTCAGATCCAGGAAAAACAATGCCTCCTGGCACTCTTTTGCTGTTAAAGAACAGGGCAGGGAGATGCATGTTATTCTTCTATTATCTCAGTTACATATAGGATAACAGCTCACTTCTGCTGCCTGGATTAAATCAAAAGAAGGAGGCCTCTGCTCTGGTGTGTTTCATTTATCCATGTATTGCACTGTCCCCAGAAATGAAAGGTAAAATCCAGATAGCCTGCTGGTAGAGATGGTATCCAAACCCCAGGCAGCCATGTGGGATTTCTTTTCTTCAGCAGCTTCTAATCTTCTAAGACTCAGTGGGTTCCTTGTAAACATCCTTTATGGACAGTGGAGGAAAGGCACCACTTTACTATCTGCTTAGTTGTAGCCCAGATTTAGGAGTGTGATTAATCTCCACTACTCCACAAGGGAGGCCAAACAGTGCTCAGTCCTTTGGATGTCCCTGCTGGCACAGA
Source organism: Falcunculus frontatus (assembly GCA_013398115.1). Lineage (NCBI taxonomy): Eukaryota > Metazoa > Chordata > Aves > Passeriformes > Falcunculus > Falcunculus frontatus. Next base: position 2,067,084 of record VZRV01002112.1, read on the forward strand.
GGGATGTGTTCACTCCTGTACCTGGGGACCTGCAGTCTGGACCTTTCTCTCCTTGATAGGTTCTCAACCCACAATTTCTAATTTCCAGCACAGTGTTTTAGCCACCACATTGCAGACCAGCCTTGGGGGAAGCATTTTCTGTCTTCTCTAATGTAAGAGTGACTCAGACGCAGATCAATGGTCCATTAAGCTGTTTTTCTTATTTGCAACATTACTCCATAGTGACTGCTCAGGGATGACCATAGGAACTCAACACTTCTGTGAAGCAGTTCATTCTCTAATATATCACCAAGCTGCACAGCAAATGTGCGAGGGGGTTTCTAAAGTGGAGTTTTCTTTCAGACCATAGGACTTAATTTTTCAAATCTATATAAAAATATATTTATATTTATATAAATTGCATCTCAACTTCATCTCATGACAAAGAGGCTGATATTTATTTGCATGCCATGTAGAAAAAAGCAATTTTTCTGCTTAAACTTGTTGCTTAATTGTTTCACTGGTACCTTTGTCATTTGTATGTAACCCTGTTCACTCACTCGATAACTGTCTCATTTCTTACCCACATCTAAGTCAGATCAGTCTGTTCTATGGAAGAGACAGATCATACTTGTAATTGCCCTTTTCGCCTTTTTCTCCATCTTTTCAAGCCCTGATGCAATCTTTTTTAGTTGGGTGGCTGAAACTGTGCACAGCATTCTAGATGCAAGCACAGTGTGCATTTGCATAAAAACATAAAAATGATTTCTGTTTTGTTCTTTTTCTTTTCCCAATAATTCCTACCATTCTATTGCATTTTTGACTACTGCTGAGAACTGAGTTGATGTTTTCAGAGAACTACCCACAGTAACTTTAAGATCTTTTTCCTGTGTGGTAATGGCTTATTTACAGCCCATCATTGTGTATATATATTTAGAGCTATTTTTTCCTATGCACCCTTATCAACATCTAATTCCATCTTCCATTTTATCGCCTATTCACTCAGTGCCATGAGCTCCTTCTGCAAGTCCTCACAGTCAGCTTTAGATTTAAGTATCCTGAATAATTTTGTACGTCCCCAGCCTTTTTTACCTCTTTATTTACCTCCTTTTCCAGATCATTTTTTAACATGCTGAATAGCACAGGTTCTCTAGTAATCTTTCTCCATTGTGAGGACGAGTCATTTATTCCTATCTTTTTGTTTCCTATCTTATGCTTGATATTAATTCATAAGAGGAGCTCCCCTCTTACCCAGACAGCTCAGTTTCTCTGATGGGCTTTTGTGCAGGATCATGCCACTGGTTTTTGGAAATCAAGGAGTGCTGCACAGATCAAGTCATTGTTTTCCTTAACCTTTCAGGCACCCACAAAGAACTCCTTCTGAAACGCAGCTTCTCTACATAGGAATTATGTTGACATTTCCCAGGCATGACATATTTATTGCCATCATGATTTTTGTTTTTCTTTTTTAGCTTTTCCAAAACTCCAGGATACTTGGTACATGCCAGTTGTTCACTTGATCACTTTGAAGCCCTTGGTAAAGACTTCTAGTAGGCTTGCCACCTCCTGTTTCTCTGCTGTGGGAAAAATTTAGGGATAAGATATAACTGTTATTAGTTGAGAAAGCTAACATCGAGAACCTTAGCAAACTTAATTTTCAATTTTTTTTTTTTTTTTCTGAAATGTCTGTCATTGTCCAGTCAGGGAGAGTGCTTTACACATACTTCTCATACAGTTCTTCTGACCTTGTGCTTCCTGAGTGGTATTTGATGCACATTGATCACCCACTGGTGATCACTGGTAAATTTCCCACTTCTGACGTCCTATGGTTAGCTTCTATGCCCTCAACAAGTTGTTCTTCAAAATCTTTCCTGTCTGTCTTATGTTCTTCTATATTCAGCTTCTCAAGGCTTATACACTTTTCTATTTTTCTTAAGTAGATACAAATCCAATTTTACTGAAGGATTTTTATTTCTAATAAACTCCCTATTGTTTATTCTTGCAGATTTTTTTTCCTGATCCCTTTGGAGTTGGATTTTTTGTTTATTTATCTTCGGCTTCTACTATATTGTTTTAAATACTCCATAATGCCACTGTCAAACAATTTATGTTGTTATATACTCCTGATGTTTTTTCAATGAACTCCCCTTTTTTGTAGTTACTCTTTAAAAGTAAATATGACTGTTGTAGATTTTTCTCTTTTTTCCTCCCTTTACTTTGTTTCATTTATTTTTATTACTGATTGATTTTTTTGTATAGTCTTATTTTGAAGCAGGTCCTGAAAGCACATGGGAATGCTTACCATCATGTGGGTTTCTGGCTCCAGAAAGCTGTTGTTTATGATTACTGCAAATGTAGTCTTCCAGTAACATGGGAGTTTTGGCTTGTTGTTTTGTGGGGTTGTGTTTGTTAATTTGTTTGGGGTCGGGTACATTTTTTTAGTTTGGTTTGTGTTTGTTTGGGGGTTTTGTTTGTTTTGTTTTATTTTTTTTTAATCTCCTCAGTGTTTTTTGGAATCTCTTGGCCTTTGCTATCAAACCAATGCAGTCGGTAGCACAGCTCTGGCAATCTGCTTATCTGAGCAGGGAAATTCTGTCCTGTGATTTCTGGAGTATGGATTGATCTTGCTGACTTATTTTGCTTTTGATCTTATTAATTTATTTACTTTTCGACTAGACACCTTCATCTATCATTCATGTCCCTGAAGCTGAGGGATGAGCTGCCTTTACCATAGACACACACAACTGGTTTTCTGACACCCATAGGGAATACCTTCAGTGTGACCACTTGGGCATCCACCACTGTCTTGTGACTTTTGGCAGTTTTTAGTTATACTTGCAGACTTTTCTTCTCTGTCCCTTGCTTTCTATGTATCAATTTATTGTACTTTCATCATTAATACACAAAGAGTTTCTTTAGTTGACCTCTCCCAGCATGTCCAAAACCCTCCTGGTATTGATGACTGTCATTCCTTGAGCAGTCAAGGATGCAACAGTGAGGCTAAAGGATGTCATCTAAAGGAAAGACTTGGAGCTTTGTTCAGGCTTTCTTGAATGCTCATTTCACTTTAGACCATTCTCAGGAAAACTGAACCCCAAATCCTTTCTTCTGAGGCTCCTAACTCTCTTCCCAGATATTATAAAAAGTCAGGGTTAGCTGGTGACAACTGACAAAAGATTTAAGTATTGCATTGCCTACTACCTGCTTTAAAAATTATACAGATAGTGTCACTACCAGCAACAGCTCCCTGAATTTATTTTAAGTTTCCCTTTTTTAACTTTGACCCACTATTTCTTGGAAATTTTTTCTAGCAACATAGGAAGTAATTTCTTTCATGCCTAAGGGGAATGCAAACATCTTTCAAACATTTGCAGATGGTTTCATGCCCCCTAGTCATCCCTCTGCATGCTACATATTATATCTTTTTAATCCTAAGGCACAGGTTGCTCTATAAAGCTGAAAACTCGCAAGAGCACTAGGCTGTGTTTCTGTCTCTCTATTTTTTTCCTTCCTTTTTTTTTTTCCTACACAACTTCAGCTATTTTCATTGTCATTGGCATATATGCAACCACAGGCAGAACCTGTCCCTCTGAATACGAAGGAAGCTTGGGCCAAGTGAAGCTTTTAGTCACACCAGTGGGACCCTGTTGACTTCATTTTTACCTTCAGGTGGTGGCCTTTTGTGTGTGCTGGATGAAAAGACAGCTCAGACAGCTCTTAGAAATATTCTGCTCTGTTCAGGGCAAAGTGCCACAAAAGCAAAATCCCCAAAAAATCCTGTAACTTTTCCACCTGGAACAGGTGTTTATAGTCATATAAATAAAATAAAGTTGTTTTTTTGCAGACCTAGAGTCAGCCCTCTACTAAAATGTCTGGCACTCAAAAACCAAGCAAACAGCAAACAACAACCTGAACAAATGAGGGAGTTGGAGGTAAGGGAAGAAGGGTGGTAGTGCTGAAATGAGCTAAAAACCCTTTAAGGATTCAGAGAACGAAAATGAACAACCAAATACAAAAGTTCCTGTTAATAGCACTGCAGTTTCTAACTTTCTTGCAAATGTTTACCTCATGGCAGTATGTACAATTTGTGAAGTGAAAGTGAAGTCATCTCACACAAAAATTCTTGGCTTTTTAAGCCATTGGAGAAGGATATCACCATTTTGTGGAGGCAAAGAAGGTTAGAATAAAGAGTGACATCAGAAAAAATTCTCTTTGTCCACTTTTACCTAACTTGGCATCCTCTAATCTTCGGAAAGACACAAGTTCTATTGCCTTCACTGGATCAAGCTCTTCAAGTTGAGCTCTTTAAGCTAAGTTAAACACTATTTTCTTTGCCATACCTCTTGCCAGTTGTTAAAAGACTACATGCTACTTGATGCCATAAACCATAAAACCCTAGCAAGGGAAATAATAGTATTTTGTTCCATATACAGAAGGTTTTAACACTCTGTAACAAAGGTATAATAGATTTGAATGTTCAACGTTCTGCTTATGACTCGTCCAGGGTTACAGATTTTGTCTAGTATTAAATCTAGGTTTTCAAGGGTGAAGGGAAAACTGGAAGTGGAAAAGGAAAAGGAAAGAGTTGAGAGACAAATCATAATGCTAAAGGCTGAAGAGAAAGAGAAGACACTTTCCTGAAGAAGTGTGGACATGGTCACAGCCTAGAGATAATGACAGTCTAGAGCTGGTAGACCCAGGATTCAATGTGTCTCAATGCCTTATTTAAGTTCTGGAAATACAGTTCTCATGATTTTTGTTTTTCAAGTTTGCATCTGTAGATAAAAAAGGATTTAAGCAGGGTTGGAGATTTTTTAAGCTTCAAAGAATTCACCAAACTGAAAAGATTGGGGACTGGTAGTTTAGGAACATGTCTACAGATACCACTGCTTTTACAGGCTCACCTCAGCCAGCTTTAAACTGGTTAATCCTGGCAGGGTAATGCAGTTGTAATATCAGTTGATTGTAGCAGGATCACGCTGAGGTATTTACCTGGATGTCAGTCAGGCTTTACAGCCTGAGTCCAGCTTGGTGCTGCCTGACTGCACTGGGTACTTAGCTTAGCTAGTTTAGAGCTATTATGGTTTGATCCATCTACACGAGATTGCAGTGTGGTTGTAACTACAGCAGCCAAGCTCTTCAAATGCCTTTAACCACTAGGATGCATTACTGCAGCTCTCCCTTTTAGCTCTTATGTGTTTTTCTGTAAAGTTGCACTTCTAAAGTAGATCTACTTTGGCTACCTTTAAGGCAATGTCCAGTTGAATAGAAAATGTTTACTCCCAACTCCTCATACCGTGGTTTATACAGGGTTTCTCTTCCCCTTTTCACCACCTTGACAGCTGTATGAATGAGATCAATCTATTCACTGTGGTCTACAACTCCCATAACATGCTAAAGTGTCATGAAGATTTCTCATGAATTCCCGTTACCTTTATCAAATTATACATTGAAATTACTTCAACACAGTCCCTTAGCAATATTTCCAATATCTTTCTCTCAACTGAAATGAGACTTAGAGGACTTGTCCCCTGAATCTTCCCTTGATTCTTTCTTGAATCTGGGAATAGCTTCAGTACCCCTTAAGTCCTTGGGTATGACTGCACTCCTTAGTGGCCTGTCAAAAACCTTTGCTGAAGGCTTTCTTATTTCCTTTGTTACTTCCTTCAGGATTCTGGGACACAATTCATCTGAGCCTGGTGCTTTGTCAAATGTAACAGTCCTAATTGCCTTATTATCTTCTCCAGTGCAATAGCAAAGCCTTTTAACATTTTACTTTCCCCTCCAGGAGAATGTCTCTCAGTCACAGAGATGCTACATTCCTATTTTTTTAAATTTTCTCCCCACTTCCCCCCAGTGAATAATGAGGTGAGGAATTCATTTAGGCCTGCAGCAGAATCAAACTCATCTGTCACTAACTTTCCACTTATGTTCTTCAATGTCTCAACTGTCTCACTGCCTCTTGTAGAATTCTGAATATATATTTAGAATCACAGAATCATAGATGTAAGGAATGGAAAAGAGCTATTAGGTCATCCAGTTCATTGCCCTGCAACTGGAGGATTGTTCTATGAAATATATTTCTCACTTTTTTGTTCAATCACTTTTTAACATCCCAAATGTTTCCTTTGGAGTCACTTTAATATCTCTCACGAGCAGGAAGTTTTCCCTGATGGTTAGCTGTTTTCTCTTTCTAAATGTTAAGAATCTTGTCTAAATTAAATGATTTGTTTCACTTCCACTTTTTCCTCTGTTCATCTTTTGTTTCATGTTTTTCAGCTCTTCAGAGAGATATAGATGACCCTCCTCTTTTAGGCAGACATTTTGACCTTATCTTCACACTAGCTTTGTGGAGCCTGAATTTCTCATAGACTCATAATGGCATAAAGATGATAATGGTTTAAAAGATCTTAGAGTAGGGGGAGGTTGTCCCTTGAGTGGCATGCCATTTCCAGCCTGGGTGAAATCACCACGAGTGCATTTAGAATATCCTGCCCTGTAGGTGTCCTCTCGTTCCCATGGTCAGCATGAACCACAGTGAACACGGTCTGCTACAGTCCCGAGCCAGGCAAAGTGCTCCACAGCCCATTCCAATCTGTCTTCCAAAGCCCTGAACTATAATGTTGTGTGGATGCCAGTTAGCACAGATTTTGTATTTATCTGTTCCAGTATCAGGGCTCCTGGTGTCCAGCCAAGGGCAGATACCCAAGGCAGCGCAATGCAGAGCTCACCTGTGACCCAGAAGGAAATTGCTTTCTTCTTGCGAAAGGGCTGAACATGAACTGTCTATCCTAGATAATCACAGCTGGACTTGTGCCTGTGTTACAGCACCTCCTTTACAAATGAGGTGTCTGGCTCAGAATTCCCCGTATCTGAGGCTGCCAGGCACAGGCTCCTCGCACAGAGACCACCAAGTAATACCTGACATAAACCATACTTCGTTGCCTACATACCAGGTCTTCACTGCAAATGGAATTATGGACTATCTAAACCACTCTCCTGAATTCATATACCGCAGCACAGAAATCTGTTGTAGGCATGAGACTGCACCCCCAAATCCCGCTGGCCATCCTTGGTCTAGCTCAGGCACAAGTTATTTAAAAGTGGATACAATATTCTAGATCTCAGTTATCAGAGCCCTATTGGCAGCTTCCCACAGGCCATGAGATTTTTCTGGTTAAAGATTGTTTATCTTTACTTTCTATGCTCTTACATATAATTTATTATGCTACTGAACCTTATTCCTTTTTACATTTCATAACTTTTTCAGGCTTTTCCCCATTTATCTTTTGTTCTTTGATATTTTCAGGTGTTTAGCGTGGTTCAGCAAGGTTTTAATTTTCCTCATCAAGCTGTGAACTTTTTTCTTTTTCTTTCCAGACAGCTTAATACGGTTTGACATTTCCTCACATTTCCAACAGTCTGTAGCTGCTTTTACATGTAGCCACTGTGATTGGAAATGACTGCATATGATTATTGTTAGACATAATATTATGACTGTACTGCTGCTGGGCATTGCTTTGAACGAATGGCAGCCCAAAAGAAAACATATTCTGCTTCCAAACATTTTAGTCCTAAAAACAAGGCCAAAGCACAAGCCAAGCAAGCTTACCAGGGTGCTACAGTGAAAAAACACTGAGCTGTTAAAAAGCAGGCAGGCAGGATTACACATATCTTTAAAAGCATTACAGAGTCAACCTAGTATACTTTTAAAGCAGCAAACTATGAAAAGCATATACTCCGTGTTATATTTTGGGTCCTTTCCAATGTTCCCATATCAACACTTTAATCATTCTCTTTAGGACATGTCCCAGCCTGGGCTGTATGTAAGGAAATGAATTATATCAAGCCTTATATTATTTGCATTGCCCCTTACATGAAAACCAAGAGTGTTACCTGCACCACGCATTCTCATTTCTCCTTGTACTTCTTCTTTTTACATGGTAGAAGAGAAATTTGGATAAAGTATAACCCAGCACCAAACACGCTTGCAATTTCCAAAATTATTTGCATATTTCCTATAGTCAGATCTAGTGTAATTTTTTTCTAAAAACATTGTGAGAAAGTATTGCCTTGTTATGACAAAGAGTTTTACAACTTAACTATGTACTTGATGTGGAAAAAACGGATTTGTTTAAAACCTGAAGCCTCACAGTTTCAGTTAGTATTCCTTAGCTCATGTCAGAAACACATAGTAAAATACCTTTTCTTGCTCACCTTTTCTATATTTTTTCCTACATCTGTACACCTCTGCAGTGTGTCTTCACTATCATGTGCTAATGTTATTGTAAACAAGTAATTTAAAGCATTTCTTATTAAGTCAGAGATCTTTCAGGCAGGAATGGGTTTAAGTATAACTGGCCTGTGCTGGAACTGAGGGACCTGGGACTCCTGGTTGTCGGCCAGTTGAACATGAGCCATCAGTGCCCCGGCAGCCAGGAGGGCCAACCCCATCCTGGGGAGCATCAGGCACAGCATCCCCAGCCAGGCAAGGGAGGGGATTGTCCCCCTCTGCTCTGCACTGGGGCAGCCTCACCTCGAGTGCTGGGGGCAGTTTTGGGCACCATGATATAAGAGAGCATCCGAAGGAGGGCCACAAAGATGGTGAAGGGTCTTGTGGGGAAGCCATATGAGGAGTGGCTGAGATCTCTAGGTCTGTTCAGCCTGGAGAAGAGGAGTCAGGAGAGGCCTCATTGCAGTTACAGCTTCCTTGTGTCGGGAAAAGGAAGGGTAGGCACTGATCTCTTCTCTGTGGTGACCAGTGACAGGACCCGAGGGAATGGCCTGAAGTTGTTGCAGGGAAGGTTTAGGCTGGATATTGGAAAAAGGTTCTTGACCCAAAGGGTGGTTTGGGCACTGGAATAGGGTCCCCAGGGCAGTGGTCACAGACCCAAGCCTGACAGTTCAAGTGTTTGGACAATGCTGTCAGGCATGGGGAGGGATGCTTGGGGATGGTGCTGTACAGGGCCACGAGTTGGACTCAATGATCCTGTGGCTCCCTTCCAACTCAGCATATTCTGTGATTCCGTGATGTGCTCGATGGTCAGATTCCTTCCCTGAGTAGCAGCTGGGCTGATCTGTACTGGGATAGGCTTTTACACTACCTGGGCAGTGGTGTCTGACTGCAGCTGGTGAAGTCAGAGATTACAGTTACTTAGTGCCAATTGAATAGCAGAAAGAAGCTGAGTTAACCTACTTCTGACTGGAATCAGAGACAATTTCCAGAACATGCAAAAGTCAGTTTGCTCCTAGAATCTGTGAGTTTAATTTACACTGGTGGGATATATAAAAGAATTGGTAGGAACACACAGGTGCAGATGCCTGGTGCTGAGAAAAGGTATTACCCTTGAAAGCCCTTGGCAGGGATTTGAGGGCAGAAAGAGTGTACCTGGTGTATGAGGAGCATAAAAGGAAAAGAAAACATGAGGTTTGTCAAGAGGAAGAATTAGCAAAAGGGGGTTCCCAGCTATAAGAAGCTTTTTGTTTAACAGAGGCCCCATCTTTATCATGGTTTCAGAATAATCTGCCTGAGAAGGAAAGGTACTTCATGAAGACAAACTGATGGGGCAAACCTAAACCATTATTTTAGAAATTTAATATCCATCTTACTTGGTGGTTTCTGTTAAGAATGTGGATAAGCACACACAGCTGCTGACCAAAAAAAGACTTTAAGCTAGCCATGCTTATGACATGCTTACTCTGTGCCGTGCCAGACTCTCTACCGGAGAAGCTGCCAGTGCTGTGAGTAAAATACATCCACTTTGTACATACTAGTCAATTTAAGATCAAACCCATTTAACATCCTCTGCAACAGGGACTCAATGCACCTGCACAACATTTGGTTTTATCAGAACCATTTAGCCCATTTAAGCTAAGAAGGTGGAAAAAACTCTGAGTCCCTGTGTTCAGACCCATTGGTTTTTATTATGGATAGGCTGTCAATTAGCCTTGCCTGCATCAGCATCAAAATTAACCAGGTAGTGCTAAAATGATGGAGTTGAAAAAATAATTAGCTTTTACCTGCTATTTTCATGTAAGTGAAGTGAAAGACAAAAAAATCATCACAAATCTTTCAGTGTAACTTGGCAAAGATGTAGCTACATTCATTTTCAAAAAGCACTTCCTCTATTAAAAAAAAACCCCAAAACAACAACCCACAACAAAACAAACAAAAAACTCCAAACAACAAAACCCCCAAACCCAAATACATCCCTGAAAACACAAGCAGAAGAAAACTAATCCAAATATAGCTATTTAGCTCCATATTCTAACCAGTGAATCCAAAGCAATTCAAATTTAATCCGAGAGTGCATTTATGCCAAATTCAAATCCGTTTCTCCCCTCTACATTTGATAATTTCTATTCTAAATGTCTCTAAGTGTTCTCTCACCACAAATTCTTGCCACAATGGCAGCTGTTTAGCAAATAAACTAAAAAATAAAAATGTTGTCATTGTGAAATAAGATATATTTAATTAAATAAGATAGAGAAGTGCTATTACAAGAACATAAAACTGTAAGGCATAAGATAAAACTAAATTACTACATGGCTGCTCAATTCAATCTAATCCTCAAAGATAAAGATGGAGCCAGAAAATTGCATGTATTGTGAAATCAACATAAGCCCTAAGCAAATATTAACTAGGGATATATAAACTGATTTATTATAAATACAAGGGTGAATGCTAGGATTAGTTAAGGAAATGCAAACTGAGACACAATAAGGCATAAAATACTCCAGTATTTCTCTAAAATACTGGTAAGTATACACAAAAATGTGCAAAGCCCAGGACATAATATTTGTTTACATGATTCAACACACTGTGTAGGGGAAATTATGGAATAGGGAGAAAAGTGGTGCATTTTTTTTAGCAATTTTTGATAGCATTCAATTAATAGACTTCCTTTATGTATTAAATAATAGGGTACAGTAAAAAAAGATAGTATTCTGCTTTGGTTTTAACTGTTTGTTTTTTATCAAAGTTCTACTTACTAAATTATCAGGAGTGCATATTACTCATTGAAGCCTGCGCATGAGATGCTTCTCAGTATCAAAGGACTCATATTTTTTTATGGTATGAACAGAAGACTATCTCAAGCAGTTTTACTTCCACATCTCTCCTGGGAAGTCTGCAAAATATGCATGAACAAGAGAGAGATAAGGGTCACTGCTGTCCAAGATAATGATGGTTGTACACTGTAAATATCTGTATGTGCTCACTTTAAGCTTAGGTTTTATCTTTTGCAGAGGTAAAGACACAAAATCCTTCAGGCCAGACCCATCTCAGTCACAAAATGCTGTCAGTGGAGTTTATTGCTTGCATTATACTGACCTGAAAGGCAGATTAATGCCTTAGACTGACCTTACTGTATCTACAGTGAGCGAGAATTTTATGTAGTTTGCAACAGATCTTTCCTGCCCCTATTTGTTCATTTTTGTGACAATCTTCTTGTGGAAGGATAAAAATGATAAATTGGGAGCTTTAATGGTGTATCTTGGTATCTAATTTCATATTACTAAAGAATATCCTGAACTCTTTAGAAAGACACTGCTTTGTTTGTGAAGCCAAGCCTCCAGAAGGCACTGCCACTGTGCAATGACCAGAGATCAAATACACACGATCTGGGCACTGGCCATTCTTAGCCTTGAGCAAAGCAAATGTTCCATGGTTGGTACCTGGGAGCAGGAGGGAACAAGGAAAGCAGGCATCATGCTGAGACATACCTGCTTTACAGCAGGGCTGGGCCCTACAGACTTTCTCTAAGTGGAACCATTAACAAGACCAGCTTTTCATTGTTTGTCCTCCCAAGATCCAACTCTCCCTGTTTAACTCTGCTGTGTACACAACTTGGTTGTGTACAGCACTGGTCTGTTAACACTTACATTGAGGCTCTGAACTGCATTAAAGAGCTATTTTTGCCCCTTTGGCAGTAGAAGTTGGCAGTGGGCAGTGGGTTACACTGAGAGCTGACCTGAGTGCGTATTCAAGCCAGGTTTGTGGTGTGGACAACCAGAATTGTGACTTTCAGGGGCACAACAGCATGTCCCAGGCTAACCTACCTGTCCGTCTGTTCCAAAGCTTTTTTTAGAAAGCCCAGATCCTCTTTCAGTTTTCCATTTATTCTTTTTGTTGTTCCAATTATGCAGCTTTCAACATTGTTTTCTAGGCAGGGACTCCTAGGAGTCTTAGGCTTCAACCTCTCGGCTTTACGCACCAACTCTTAATCCAAAGGACTCTAATCTCTCCAGCCGAATTGATCCCAAACTCATTTTTCCTTCATCAAATTCTGGCTTGTCTCTCTTTTCTGCAGTGATGTTTAATGCTAGTCTCCTTGCATGATCACTCTTGGCCAGCAGTTGTCTTCTCTCCTTCTTATTTCAGCTTCCTTGTGTGGCTGCTCCATCCTGCCCCCAAATCCCAATAATCTCTTCCCATCTACTCTCCGTCCTCTCCATCCTGGTCTGAAAACAGATCCCTCAGCACTCACAGGAGCACTTACTTGGGTGCCAGCTGAAAGCAGACTAAGGCAGTCACATTTTCTGTTCTTGGTTTCAGTTTTCAATCCTGTTCAGCTTTATGCAGCCTCCAGAGGGAAAATCATGACTTCCTGGAGACTCAGTCATATTTAGCCACTTCATGACATCAAGACTGCTATGATGTGAAAACTGGAAAAGGGCAAAAGCAGTCACCAAAGAGGGAATAGAGTCTGTTGCTGTTATAACTGCAGAAATGCTAGATGATTATATGAAAATTAAGTTATTTATTTTTTTATAATTTAATTTTGACATCTTCTTTGGGAAAATTCAGGCATGTTTTCCACAGAATCGTCAAGAAGCATGTCAGACACAAGAGATAGTCCTTCCCTGTTCAAATAATTTTTCTCCATCCCAAAGGATGATGAGCATGTCAAAGAAGGGTGCCATGAAGGTTTGCGTGTTGATAAAAGATGTATGTACTCGTGCTAGTCTCATTCTCACTATTAATTTAAATTTGAATGAAAATTAATATGCATGTAGAATAACATAGATGTGCAACATGATGTAGAATAGCATACAATAGCAACATGATAGCTGGTATTTATACAGTTTTGCACACAGAATTTTAATGTGAAATTTTGGAAAACTTTACTTTTAATGGTGGTGTGGCATGGATTTTGTGTACTTATTTTTCTGAATTTATTTATGACAGGTGAATTCCACTTTCTACTCACAATCTATGTTGTCATTCTCTGCTTATCATGTCCTGAATATTATCCATGAGGTTATTCTGAAAGTTCTCTCTGCAGCACAAAACCAGATGAAACTCTTCAACCTTTTCTCTGGAGATTTTGATTCACCCTGGTTTAACCTATGTATGATTCGTTGGTGCAGGGCAATAAAAAAGTGAAAAAAAAAAAAGGAAGTAATACCAGATGGAAAATGAGAACACTCAGTGAACATGAACAGTGCTGATCTCGTCTGACAAAATCTTCATGTCTTTTTACTGCTGCTCCCCAATCCTGATATCCCCATGCAGTAAGGTCTTAATCTTTTCTGGATTCTCAAGTTCAAACACACTGACACATCTTTCTTTTCTTCCTCTCTTTTTCTCTTTCCAACTGTCTGCCTGCAGATAACTTACACTTTCAGGATTTCTTACAAGGCCCCTGAATCTTTTTCCCAGTCAGTTCACAGCATGATTTTCTCATTTAGCCTTGCTCTGGAAGACATCCCTTTGCCATTATTATGCTTGTTATGATGAAGGTAAGGCAAAATATTCTACTAACAGAAGTCAGAACTAATAGGAGGTTTTTAGTTCAATTTTTTAAACAAAAGAGAAATAACTGAAGAACAACAAACACCCAGGAAACTTCACAACTCGGAGAAAAAATGAGGCTTCCATTGTTTCATTCATCTAGGATCTGAAGCTTTGATGTTACATGAGGATTACCTGGGTTGTTTTGTCCCAATTACTGAGAGCAAAGTTGAAGAACTTTAGTATGCATTAAGTCTACCAACTTTGATGTTATGTTGAACATTCCTGACTCAAATCTGAGTTGTCAGAATTGGCTTAGAGTAACTGGATGCACATCAAAATACTCAGAATATAAACAGTGCAACATCAAAGTATGTATTTTGATGTTATTTTCAACACCAAAGAAAACAACAGTTAGAAGTGTTGATCAACCGGCTACCACTGGATTTTGTGACAAATTGCAGAATCCATCTCTTTTTGTCTATCTCAGCTGGATTGGTACCGCCATCACCCCTTTCCAGATACTACCAGGTAACGGGAATACTGTGCAGGCAGGATACAGGAATGGACTTGGGCATTGGGATACAGATACTGAGATGTCTAAAATTTAGATTTTGAGTTGTGGGAATTTGACGCAGCCGCACGGTGAGGGCAGAACAGACCGTGCGCTGCGTCGTCTCTGAGCATCCACGCAGGACCTGGCATTCCTGGAGTTGCCAGCCCTCCGAGAGGATTCTCAGGGGATGCTCGTGAGCCACCTTGCAGCCACCCAGAACCACCTGTGTGGTGGAAGCACTCTCTCACCCTCACACAGCCTCTGGATGTGTCAACAGAAGATAAAGGAAGGAGAGGGGCCTTCTGTATGGGGTTCCAAGCCCTTGAAGGAGTCCAAGGGCAGAAGACGCAGACAAAGGAGAGTTCCAGGGTTATATAGGGGGTGGTACCACAGGTGGATAGAGCAACATAAACCAATGGGGTGAGGGCCAGGGGGCGGAGAGGGCACTGAGTGGCAACACAACAACCAGTGGGGAAGGAGAGGGGAGGGACAGGAGAATCAGGGACTAATGGGGCTTTGAGGTACAAAGAACATTCTAGAAAGTATACATAAAAGGAGAACTTGAATATTGAAAGATTATACATACACATGCTGCGGTTTACACACCACAAGAGGAATGGAAATTATAATATTCAGTTGAATTCAACACTCAGTTGAGTAGAGAAGCAAGGCCTCTAATTTGCATTCATAGCAATAGGAACTTGCATTCATAGCATAGGAACTCGCACAGGAAGAGATGGAATTCAAATTCTTAATTTTTTCCTCCATTTGATAGGGTATGAAACCTGGATCCAGAACCTGGAAAGTGTCATCATCACCTTGGATAACATCGAGACTTCTCATGTCTGGTAGCGCCGGTAAGGTTGCACGTTATTTCTGTTAAATTATTGTATGCTGTGAAGTGTTCAATAACTTCTGATTTACCTTCTGATTTCAATTAACTTTAGAGTCCAAAATTATAACTTAGTAAAAAAGAAATAGCTCCTTGGCTTGGTTTTTTTTTTTTTTTGAGCAACCTGTTATGCCAGAACAAATGTTCCAGCTTTCATACACAGATTCTGCTTGCTTTCAGCCTTCTGTGTGAATTTATTTTCTTTTTAACTGTAGATATTTACTGTGAATTGATTTAGTACATCTTGCACCAAGCAATATAAATCTTAAAAAATCTTTAGAAAACTCAGACTTTAACTGGCCAGAGCCTGGTGTTTTTTGAAGTACAGTTTTGAAGATGTGGTGCTTATGGACATGGTTTACTAGTGGTTAATGGTTGTACGTAAAGAATTTAAAGGTCTTTCTCAGTGTAAATGATTCTATGATTCTATGATCAACTTCTAAGTTGTCCCATTTTAATCAGAAGCTGGAAAATTGTAGAATTAATTAAAAAAATGTAAAAATTTAATATCTTTTGCTCATAAATTTGTGCTTTGAATAAAAAATAGTTTCACTTTTTGGAACCTTGCAATATATACTTAAAAAAGGCTGAGTACAGGTAAGAAAGGCTTGCATTCCTTGATGGACTCCTAATTTCTGACGGGAAAGGAGAAAAAATCATTAGGACCCTAAAATTATATTATAATATGTCCTATGCAGGCATTTTCAGTTTTGTTCAAATTCTATCTAATAACTAGAATTTTTAGGAGACTGGCTAGAGTTAAAGACTGGCATATGGGATTAAAGTGGTTTATTTAGTATACCATTTGTGAAAGTGAACTATATCAGCTTCTTGAAAGAAGCACAGGAGGAATCTTTTACAAAATTATAGAAAATTTCTCTATATGCTTTTTAATTTTATTTAGCCTGCTTAATTAGAATTTAGTTTTTGAGCTAAAGAATAAGGATTTTGAAAACCTTGTAAATATTCTAAAAATAGGGAATTATTATAAATGGGTCTTGCTGTTTCACTTTCAAAGCTATCTGAAGTGCAGCTGAAGATCTTTTTTCTCTGTTTGTCTGGACTTTTCCTGTGCTTATTGCATCCAAAAGTAGTTAACACAGATCTGATGGGTTTGTTGCTTCAAACCAATGCTGTTATTGGCTCTTTCCCCAGGTTTCTTTAGAAAAGAATAATAATCAGATAGTGAAAAAATTAGTTATATCTAACCTTATAATTCTGTGTCTTAGTGTTAATAACCTTGTTCTATCCTGCTGTAGTTTTACTCAAACTTCTGCACTCTGCTCCATTTATAATGCAGCCTCTAAAATAAGTTCTGAAGAGGAACTTTGTTTTTTAATCATAGAATCATAGAATGTCTTGGGTTAGAAGAGACCTTAAAGATCATGTCGTTCTAGCCCCCTGTCATGGACAGGGGCACCTTCCACTATCCCAGGCTGCTCAGAGCCTCATCCAACCTGACCTTGAACACTTCCAGGGATGGGGCAGCCACAGCTTCTCTGGGCAGCCTGTGCCAGGGCCTCACCACCCTCACGGCAAAGAACTTATTCCTAATATCCAATTTAAAACTACTCTTTTCAAAGCCATTACCCCTTATCCTGTCACCATATGCCCTTATAAAAAGTCCCTCTCCAGCTATTTTGTAGCCCCCTTCAGGTATTGAAAGACTTCATAAGTTCTCCCTGGAGCCTTTTTTTTTTCTCAGCCTTTCCTGAAGTGTTTTCAGGAAGTTGTTTAAGCCCATCTCCTGCTCAAAGCATGGCTCACTACAATGGTATATCTGCTTTTGCAGGACTGCATCCAGCCGAGGGTTGAACATCTCCAACGATGGAAGTCCCGCAACCAGTAACTGACCACTCTCGCTTTGGAAATTTAAAAAATAAAAAATTATTATATTCATTCTTTGGCCAAACTCCCTCTTTTATACACGTCAGCTTTTTGATGGAAATTAATGTGGCCTAAATTCTGTCTCTGTCCCCATTCATGGTATTTCCTATTGTCTGGCTGCAGACTTTCAGAGGCACATAGTCAATAGGGAGCAGCAGGGGCCGGTCCTTGGTTGAAATGTAGGGCACCCGAATCTAGACTTTTGACTCTGTCATACACAGCTGCAACTTTCTACCTTCCTGCTAAATACCAAGCACTTTGTCTCCTGTCACATAAATCAGACAGAGCCAGATTTTTCCATCCTAGCTGGGTTTGTGTGCCTTCCTCCTCACTGGGTGCCTTCCAGGAGTACATTAATCAATACGACTCAGGGCTGTCTCTGGTGTTTTTGTTGTTTTCAGTCAGCTTCTCCTCAGAGGCTACAGCCTGGGCACCTTACAAGGAGCACAGCTTTCCTCAGCCCTTCCCAGCTGTACTAAGGGGGGAGCATTAACAGAGAGGTTGAAGCCTGTATGGGAGAGATGAGACTTTTTTTACTTGAGTGAGAGATTTTTATTTGAGACATCTCTTTCTTTTGATCTACTGCTGTCATTTTCAGTGTGAATTTCCCGGTTTGTGTTATCTCCTAGAATGTCAGATCATTGTGATGGAAGAGAGATAGATACACATATGCAGGAGTAAGGGCATTTAATTGAGACCAGCAGAAAACGAATATTGTGGTACTATTTAAAAATGGTAAATGGGACAACCCAAGTAATTATAGTCCTGTCAGGCTGACATTGATCCTTGGTGAAATAAGGGAACATCTGATATAGGGCTCAGTTAGTAAAGAGCTGAAGGATGGAATTAATGCCAATCAACATAAGTTTATGGAAAATAGATCCTGTCAAACTAACCTGATATCGTTTTTTTTAGATTACAAGCTATTTTTTAAAGTAATAGTATTGATGTACCATACTCTGCAAGCTATTTCACTTGAGAGTGCATAACACTTTCATTAAGAAACTAGAAAGATATAAAATGCACATGACGCACATTAAATGGATTGTAACCTTTTCTTACTGATGGATGATATGATCTAATTGTAAATGCACTGTCATCCTATGGTAGAATTTTTCAGAACATTTGTTCCTCAGCCACATGCAATTTAACACTTTTTCAGCATCTAGGAAGACGTACAAGATTATCACTGATGAAGTTTACAAATGATCAAAGCAAAATGTACTGGTGAGGAGCATAGTTCACTTTTCCAGTGAATCTGTTTGAATGTTTGATGAGCTGAACACAAATCCTGTCTAAGACCAGCTGCGAAGTCCAACAGCTAAGAAGAAAGAGTTTACAGTAATACTATTTTCGTATGTTTAACGGTCAAAGGCTTTAGAGAAAGAAGGTAGAAGTAATATCCTTTTGTAGGTCAAAAAATGCAGTTAAAAATGTGGCCTGTCTCCCTGGCTATGTGTGTGTCTTCACTTCTCCATCTAGACCATCCAGTTAAACAAAGTAATTTGCTTTTACTCTAGATCTTTCCTTGCAAAGAATGCTGGCCATACAAAGTTGAACATTATCTCAGAGCACATCATCTTTGAAAAGGCCAGAAGGTTAATCAGTAGTTAATCTGTGGTTAATTAATCCATCACAGTCTGGTTAAGTGAGTTAATCTAATTCTCAAGTATATAAACAAGACTCCTGTGTTGCCATTCCAGCAGTTAATTGTTATTGGTTCTAAAAATATGTTGCAAATTTAGGCTGAAATAAGGTACAAAACCACTTTTTGTTGAAAAACCCAACTGGGGCTTGGATGACAATTTCTTAGCCAGACTGGATGACTTTCTAAAGCTTTCTGTTTCTCAGGGACTTTTCTTTTCCCTGAGAAACAGAAACACACTCAAGGCGTTTATGTACTTCTTTTCTTACCTCACACCTGCTAACGAACCTTTCTCAGTCTTCATGTAATCCCAATATCTCAAACTGTTTTTCATCCTTTCCTAGGAGGGAATGTTACAGATAATACAGGTATTAGGTTCTCTTCCTTCTTTTTTTTACTCACTCTCCCAAACCTTTGTACGGTTATTTCCATCAAAACCATCCCTGAGTAGCACTTTCTCCCCTTTCCTCCCCAAAAGTACATGTTCTTTGGTAGCCTCCGTTGGTATTTGGTAGCCACTATTGGTATTTTCACTCCCCCTCAGTACATCCCTTCATACTAACCAAGGTTTTACCTGTAGCACCTGAAACCCTTCATAGCTATCTTGTAGCCTGACGTGCCATGACCCTTGAAGCACAAACTAGTGTTTATGCAGCATGGCAGTGAAGTAAATCAAAATATATTGCAATATCTGATCTTAACAGACACTGCCATGTGTGCCGCGATGTGACAAACTTTAAAGAAACCTTTAAAAGAAAAAAATTCTAGACCTGGATGAATCAATTGACTACAGGATATTTCTATTGCTTTGGCATTTCATCAATGTTTCTCTTAGGACTTGTCTTCAGTTGCAAGTTAATTAGAGCAAAGGTGGGCAGTGAATTTAAAATGAAACAAGTACTCCTGTAAATCCACATACTCTTCTGCTGGAAGAACAGTGATATACTCTTATTTAGTAAATCCATCCAGAAACTTTCCTCTTTTCCATCTGAAAAAATTCAAGAAAGCATTTCAACAGCTGTGGTGTTTGGCAGCAGCAGAAAAAATTTTGTAGAATTTCATAAGCAAAAAGCACTTTTTAAATTTCAAATACCAAATCTATCTACTGGACCTACTGTGGTCCTATCCTCACTTCCGCATTGTCTGCCAGTCCCACTAGAGGTTACTCCAGAGCCACTGCCCTTTTCTTCAAGTGATTGTCTCTTAAACAGCAAGAGCTCCAGGACATACCTTTTGACTATACTCTAAAAAGTCCCTTTTTAGCTTCTCTAGTAGCATTTGCTATTAAGAACCAGGGAGCTTCTACTTTTCCATCTTGCTTTATGCCGTCTGTTATAAGCATGATTCCCCTGGGATATTTCCCGGTCTTCCGATACACTGAGTTTTCACGTGTTTCAAGACCTTTTGGGGGAACTTTCCACAGATTAGTGCATATTATTTTATTTTCTCTCATTTTCATATCTGAATTTCCTCTGACTTAATTTATTCTCATGATCATCATCTCTTACCCTTCCCTGGGGTTAATTTTCTTTTGAAGTTTATGGACTGGAGTTAGCTCTCTTTTTCTGTATATGGACTAGTTTTGAACTTATACTATTTTTTGTTATAATTGCCCCATGGAGCAATTTTTCAACAAGAAGTACAGATCATCAGTGTGTGTCAGATATCAGGCTTTCATAACTCAGAGTAAAATTGTATAAATTGTGTCTAAGTATTATAACTGTGCCCAAAGGCCAAAGAGATTAAAAACAGATTGGTGTTGTGTAAATGGATGGATAATAATTGCTTGTGTCCCAAAGGTCTTACAATCCAAAAAAATTTTTTGTCTTTTAACTTAATTGAAAATAATTAATATTTATCACTTTTAACATCAAAATCCCAGACTGGGATCTGTTTTCTCCACCCCACTTCCTATTCTATATTCCTGACTGCTTATTCAGTCCACTTGAGAAATAGTAGGTAGAAATAGTGCTTTAATCAGCCATTTTAGGGCACACTAAAGAGTACTCCTGACTGGGAATGGTAATGACTATCAGATTCAAATATCTATTACCTGCTACAGAGCACTGAGGCTGATGAAGTTTGTGCAGGTACTGCAGATGTATTTGAGATTATCCAAGTTCAATTGAGTGAAAGTAGCTATGGGTGATTTGCCCACTTAAGCAAAGAAGCAATTTTTGCTTTTCCTGTGTCTAAGGACTCTTTAGAATTAAATTAGCCCCTATATTTTGGGTTGAATTAAAAGTAATGTTTTTAGTAAAATGATTTCTTCAGTATGCATCCAATATTATAGGTGTTATAATGATGATAAGAACTTCTACCCAGTGAGCTGAACTTTCACAGTTCTATAGTAGCCTTTTTTCTGAGTGTATGTTCTTGAAACACAGTCTATCTAGAGAGAAAACATTGTAAAAGGTCCCATACTGCAAGGCATCATCCATGATGTTGACTGGATCAGGCCAGAGCAAGGTTTTTTAGAAGTTAAATCAGAGCTATGGTACTACAAGGCAAAAACGAGGAGAGTGCTTATCTGACAGTGCTACAATTTCACATTCCCTGTCTGCTGGGATTGTCCTGACAGAGCAGGTCACAGGCCTATATTTCACTAATGAGGTTAATCAAGACCCTGGGAAATGGGTAAAGACACTGCTTTTGGGCTTAGGCTATACCCATGGGGTCTGGTACTAAACCTCTGCAGTGACACTTGCAAAACTCCTCTGGCAAATCATAAATCACAGACTATTTATTTCTATCCCTTGTTATTAATCTATGGAGGACTTAGATTCTTTAAGAAATATTTTAGTGAATTTCTTGTTGCATTTCTACTTCTATGACAAAAGGTTACAGTTCCCAAATATGCTACTCGACTTTCCTGTTCTTGCTAACTCATCATCAAGTTATTTTAATAATGATAAAATTATTCAGCCTTTAAAGAAGGAGGAAAACAGTCAGTGATGAACCATGTTGGTTGACTCTGTTCCTTTCTTCAATAAAAAATTGCTTAAAATGAAAGACATATCCTCTTATTTCATCTTCATTTTAACAAATTTGACCTTCTTTTTTGGGAATCACTTGCTTTTTTACCATAAGGAACTAAAGAAAGAGGTGCAGTTTTCAAGGTGTTGCCTGTGTTCTGAGTTTTCAGTGAAGGCTAATATAACTGTTATTTGTTAGATTAGGATTTTTGTTTTTATCCCACTCTGTAAAAGGCTGATACCCTGATGTGTAGCAATCTAGGTCCTTCAGGCTTCTGGAGGAACAAAATACTAAAAATCCCATGGATACTGGTTTGTGGTAGAAATTCTGTATAATTTATGAATTTTTTTTTTCTTTATGTTTCTATGGAGCAGCCAAAGTTTCTGTGGGATGAAGAACTTTGAATTAAAGGTGGAAATTGTGAAATATATTTGTCCTTATGCTGGAGCAGGAGTATTGCTAGAAAAATATTTCAGCCTGTGTCTTGGAAAATGTGGTTAAAATGAGGACCGTCAAAAAATGGTGTAATGTATGAGAAAAACCACCCTAAATATAAATGCAAGATGTAAAAATCTTGCCATGTAAACCCAATAGAGGAAGACAGAAGAAAAGGCCAGCTAAGGGGTTTTAAGAGGCCTTCACTGTGCAGATGTGGAAGGATGGATGAGAGATCAAGTGACATTAATGCAGTCTCTTCTGCTCTTGCTAAAGAACAGCCTGAATGGTCCAGTCCTCAGCTGGCAAACATTTGTGTTGGCTGTTGGTGCAGATGATGCCAGCTCACCTGAATGCATCTTGGTTCTGGAAGCACTGGCTGCCTCTACACTGTAAGTAAAACAGGCTAAAGATCACCAACTGCCAGCACAGCTTGCACATGCACAGATAAATTCCCTTAACCCTTAAAACAGAATGGCTGTGGCCAAGCTTCAGTTTGGGGATGTTCCCAAGGGCTGCACTGGCCCTTGCACATTGCCTAGAAATTTTCCTGAGAACGTCTGAAAAGCTTGTGGGGTTTGTGGATGTGAGTATTTCAGTGAGACATCCAGAGTGTGAAGCTGATTTTACATTAAGCATTTCCCAGCCCACTTTCAATGGCAGGCAAATTCAGAATAAGTAGAGTTTGTCAGTAGGTAAGTTATAAACAGAGAAAAGGACTACATTTGTCAAATTGGTGATTTTCTACCGATTCCTCACTCGGCTGCAATTCTCAGCTATATCCCAGCTGTCCTGAGGATTAATTAGTTAATATTTATGGAGCACTGTGAAAATGACGACTGCTAGAATGGTGCTAAAGGTTTTATTTACACGGTTTATAAACAGCAGCCAGTCGGTCCCACATGGGGTTCAGCCCATCACGGTGTTCACATATTTCCACTGCAGGTTGAATCAGGATGGCTTTTATCGTGATGTAATGTATTTTTATTGCTGTAGTAGAGCAAATGTATCCTTTAAATTATGTGATTCGTTTCAGTACAGCTCACTCTCTAGAATAGCTATCATAAAGCGTGAGACTTTGAAAGCATTGCCAAATTTAAATTTAGACTTCAGTGTATGATTTCATGTCAAAAATTTATGCACAACCTCATTTGTCAGGCAGCATTATTGATTTTGTAATGTGTAATGTTTTTCTTATTGAAAAAGTGTTCCCAGGCCTGAGCTTATTAACACAGTGTTGATTACTCTTTGGGGACAAGCAAACGGTTTTTCCATTTATTAAAGATGATAAGAAATGGGAAATCCTGCTTTTTATATACACATTATTTGAATGAAAATTATGGTTACTGATTAAATAATATGAGGCTTGAAAATTAAAGTATAACACAATGCTTCCCTTTTATAAAGTTGTGCAAGTTGCTAGAAAGTCTGCCTGTATTTAATAGACATATTAGGAGTGTTACCTTTTCCTCTTTTTTTACTGTGAACAAAGTTGGCATCAAAGCACAATATTGTATATTTTTTTATCAATGCCTGCATCAACTAAAGTGACGACACTGCTTGAGACATCATCATGCCCATTGTGTGCATACACAAACATGCCAGAGGATTATAGTTTTTGTAAGGAATAAACATCAAGAGTGCAGATGACTGCTAAGAAACCTAAAACCGAAGGGTTTGGGGGAGGTGAGGAAAGTTGCATTTGGTTTGGGTTTGTTTTTTTCTTTCCTTTTCTCAAAGACAGTTAAGGGATTCAGATACCCAATTTTTTTTTTTTCATTAGGATGATGACTGCCTGTGAAAATCTCAGTTAAAGCTCTTACTAACTAAATAAAGAAACAAAGAGATTTCTCTCTTTACCTGCACTTCCTGTAAGATTATAATGGTAAAAACTGTATAATGCTGCAGTAGTGTAAAATGGCATATTAAATCAGTGAGGTAAAGTTCAAGCTTCTGGCCTTATTGGAGTCTTCCTAAACTCCACTGACTTCAGTATGGCCAAGACTTCATTAGTTATTTCCCATGACACTGCTCAGCAGGTACTCAGTCCTCGTTCCCTGATGAGTGCTCAGTTCTCAGTTCCTCAAATGAAGGTTTAGATATAAGAGATGCTCAGTTCATATTTTCCCCTAAAAGCTGTCTTATTTGCACATTCTGGTTTTCACTAGGGATGTTGCTGGCAGGAGCTCCCCTTACGTTGTGTAAACACATAAATAAGCTTTGCAGCAATTAATATTGGTCCACTTTCAAGACTATCCCCACATCTCCACTCCTTTGGAATCCATTATCAACTTTTTCATTATTAACACACCACTCAATTTGGCTTTATAGATTGCCTATAAACTCCTTCTATTATGCCATGTTCATGTTTATATCCCAAGTCTTTCTCTGCCTCCCAGAGGAGCCTGGGGAAATACGTGTTATTTTCAAAACATGAAGCACTGGGCTGTTATATTGCAGGGTTGATAGAGGCTGAATACGCAACTTAGAAGTAATTCTTCATGTCCTCTCCTCCTTGATAGCTCAGAGTCTTGGTCTTCTCTGGAGACTCAGTGGCAGATGGTGGTAAAGTTGAAATTAGCTGAAATCTTGCACTCTTCCAATTATTATCTTCCTCCCTGGAATGCAAAGCAAGAGTAGATATATTCCTTAAAGGAAACTGATATGGGTCTTAGGCAGGCACAGCAGGGAATTCACTGCAGTATCTTCTTGTGAGTTTCCAGCCTCCTCTCCTCCTTGAGTCCACTTGGATTTTTAATTATCTTTCAGATCCTCTTTTCATTTTACTTGCTCAGAAACGCAGAATAAAGCCTACCCCCTGTTTTCCATCCAATTCACTCACAGTCTTCTGTTGCAATTATTGTACTATAATCCTCTCTCTCCATTTTAATCCTTTTCCATAGTCAGTTTATTTCAGAATTAGGGTTCTTATCCTTTGATCTATTAATTTAGAGTTTAACCTTATGCTCTCTTTCTGCTTTTTATTTGGGGCATTGCTGAGGATTGTTTAAGTGGGGAGAAGGCAGAGCAGGGCCTTCTTATTTCACATTAAGGATCTCTGAAGGGAAGGCATTACGGGAGTCCTCCTAAGGGATGGCTACTGGGAGAAAAATGCAACTTGGATTTGGAACTGAAAGCAGGGTAGGGAAGCTAGAAATGAAAGAGATGGGCAACATTACTCTGATGTCCATTCACTGAATGAAACATCTTATGGCTTAATTTGCTGACTAACTTCAAATAAAGTGCAGCTGATGTATTTTGAAAAGCAAAAATCCCCCCTCCTCAATACACACACACACACCACATCCTGTAAATTGTTTTGATTTTTTTCCAAAGTGAGTAGCCTGCCTTTGGTATCAAATGCTTGAGAGTAAAACCAAAATAACCCTTTCTTTTTTTATTATTATCAAAAAAGTCAAGAAATACTTGGGAACGAAGTGAAACTTTAAATTGAATGAAACTTTTTCTTTCAAGTTGAAAAATCTATTCGTTGCAGGAGCCTGTTCGTGTATTGGAGGTAGCAACCTTAACGGCAATATTGTTTAATAGAAAATGGGAGAACACACAAAAAGGGAAAGACAGAATGGTTGCCTGAGTGGACAAGACAGAGAGAGCACTGCACAGTTAAATAGGTGGACCCAGCACAAGTACTGAGCCATTCCAGAAATTTGTAGCTATTTTTCCTCATTTTCTTTTAGGTGCTGCTCTATGTCTCATCTTTTGTGGGAGAAGGGGAGAGGAGAAAGGCTGGAATCAAGGACCTCATTCACATTTTGATTGGCAGAGATGTCCATGGGAAAAGAGTTCCAGGAGCCATGAGGTGAAATAGTTCTTCAGCTTCATACTTCCTACATAACTGCAAGGAAGCAATCCCATGATTCTATTCCTCTTCTACAAAATGGGAATAATACATCTCTTGCTCAGAGAGGCGCTACAAAAGGTTAACCCAACAGTAGAAATAAGGCTTTGCAATGAGAGAGGCCACTAAAGCAATCTGCTCAGAATTCTCAGCCCCACTTGGCCACAGCCACAAGCTCTGCAGGGTGTGGGATCTTCTCACAGCAGTGTACAGGTACAGTGTTGAAGAACCAGTTGCATTACTGAAGGATTTTTAAAGTAAATAATAAAATAGAAAAGAAAAAAAAAAAGGAAAGTTGCAAAGATTGCATGAAAATGAGAGCAACAGCTTCCTCGGAGTCCCTACAATCTGTCATGTAAATAGAAAAGATTCAGACATCTGCAAAGAACTTCTTGTACATATGGGGACACATTTCAGATTGTCTATCCTGCACCCAAAACATTGCACTGTGTTCTTTTGCATATTGGTGCATTTGTAGCAAGGGAAAGTGAGAAAAGCTGCAGTCACCACCCCCAATTTGTCTACACAAATTAAGTGTACTTCAAGGTCTGCCCTTAATGTCTTAATTTTTTGTCCACCTGACACACAGCACTCTAACAGTGTGTGCTTAGAGGAGAGCGACATTCACACCCCTCTACAGGAAAAAAACCAGTTTGACAAAATATCAGACAGAGAAAAAAATCTGCTTCAAAACCAGGTCTTTTGAGGCTGTGACTTTTGCCGAGGGGAAAAATAAAAAGTCGTGCATTTGCTTATCCAGATAAAAATAGTGCCATTTCCAAAAATGTAAAATCCCTAAAAAATGAAAGTGTAAGAAGTGGATCAATTCCTTTTAAGTCACATCTTCAAATCTGAAAAATGTTGTGGCTTAATTTTAAAATCCTTGCCGGTAGTGAATTGTAAATATTTTAAATAACCACAGATAATTCTAGTGGCATCTCTTAATTTATCTGATGCGTTTTTACAAATCACTGTAATGTCTGAAAATCCTGATGCTATGATGAATTCTGATGCTACAATAAATGTATATGTGAAAATTTGTTGTCAGATTGGAACCTCGTGCTCTCTGGTGTGATATTCTGCTGCAGTGATGCCAGTGGTCAAAACACAGTAAAAGCAACCTCTGTTTATCTCGACACAATCTGCATATGATCTTACATATTTTTGTCAAAGTTTCTATAAAAATTAAAGCAAATCCCCAGACTTCAACTACTTGAAAACTGACAGTAAAGACAGAGGATTCTGCTAAGTCTGAAGCTGGCTGTGGCTTCTAATTCTGGGTCAGGTGGTCTTCATGGGCACAAGGAAGCATTTCTCTGAGTACCACTTGTTTTTTCTACTCTGAAAAGGTTGGTGGTCTGCTGAGTTTTTGCATATTGTTCTGTGACTAGGGAAACAGTGGTGCATATACCTCTGCTTTATAGCATATAGACACTCAAGGAGATGGGAAAAGATGTCCTGTGATCTAGCCCATTATTAATATGTCTGCTTCTTTAAAAGGTCAACCTGTTTTGACAATCAATTCTGTGCAAGAAATGTTTTTTTGAAATCTTCTTATTTTGATTCTCTTAACTCCCCTGAAAAGTAATAGAGGTATAAATATTAAACATCCCATTTCCTTTACAGCTTGGATTGATTGGGGGTGGAATTCTGATGGCCAATGTGATTCATTCCACAAAACCAAAGAAAATCACTCTGTGATAGAAAAATAGAGTACAACAGGACAGATTAGAATACACTTCATCTCAGGTACCAGCCCAAAACCTAAATTGCTATGGTGTTAGGATTCAGACACCTGTTCTGCCTAGGGAAGAGCCATGGATTTGTCCTCACTGATCACAATTTCTTCTCCTTATTTTAACCTTTCTCTATTAGACTTTCCATTGGTATCTTACACTTGGACCTTGGTTTTGCATTTGAGCTCCACATAAAAAAAATTCGTCTGTGGAGATCTTTTAGGCTCAAAAATTTGTTGTGTGGGTTTGATCGGGACCCAGGAGCTACTACTGAAAAGAGTGTTTCCTAAAGTGATTGTAAACCTGAATGCTGAGTTGATTCATTCTTTGATAAAGGATGTATTTGGTCCAAAAAAGGGAATGGTGCATTTTTCAGCAAGTACAAATACTTCTTGATCTTTTCTTGTGCTTGTTTGTTGCAAAAAAAAAGGCTTTGATGGCTTAGAGGCTTTGAGTGGAGTGTAATTTAACAGTATTTGTCCTATCAGTTATGAGAATCTCAGGATCAGGTTGCATGCCAGGGCAGCAGTGAAATTGCTCTAATGAATACACTTATTCATCTGTGGGCTTTATTGTACAACCAAATGGTAATTGTCTGACTTCCAGAAATTGTCTGACAGACTGAGTTGTTTGAAAATGTGCTCTTCCCTCTTTTATTTCTAAATTCCTGGTCATGAACATTTTTTATTTTCAACTGCTTGTATGACAAAGGCTAGGGGAAAAGCTGAGGTAGTTAATGCCTTCTTTGCTTCAGTCTTTAGCAGTAAGACCAGTAGTTCTTCAGGTACCCATCCCCTGAGCTGGAAGACAGGGACAGGGAGCAGAATGAAGCTCCATAATCCAAGGAGAAATGGTCAGTTGCCACCACCTAGACACAAACCAGCCTATGGATTCACCCAATGGTACTGAGGGAGCTGGTGGAAGAGATCACCAGGGCTCTCTCCTTCTTTTACCATCAGTCCTGGTTAACTGTGGGCTGGAGTTTAGCCAGTACAATGCCCATCTATAAAGAGGGACATAAGCCTGTCAGCCTGACCTTGGTTCTGGGGAAGGTCAAGGAGCAGATCACCGTGAGTGTCATCATGCAACATGTACAGGGCTACCAGGGGACCATGCCCAGACAGCCTGGGTTTCTGAAATACAGGTCCTGCTCATTCAACCCGATCTTATGTGGCAAGGTGACCCTCTTGGTGGGTGAGAGAAAGGCTGTGGATCTTGTCTACCTGAACTTTACTGAAGGCTTTTACACCATTTCCTGCAGCATTTTCCTGGAGAAATTGTCTGTTCATGCACTGTTCACTGGGTAAAAAGATGTCTGAATGGCTGGGCCCAGAGTGGTGGGAGATGGAGTCACATCCAGCTGGTGGACAGTCACTAGCAGGATTCCCCAGGACTCAGTATTGGGGCCAGTCCTGTTTTATATCCTGAGGGAATTGAGGGCACCCTCAGTCAGTCTGCCAATGACACCAACCTGGGTGAGAATGTTGATCTGCTGGAGGGTAGGAAGGAATCTGGACAAGCTGGATTGATGGGCTGAGGCCAACTGTATGAGGTTCAACAAGGTAAAGTGCAGGTCCTGCACTGGGGTCACAACAACCCCAGGCAGTGCTGCGGGCTGGGACAGAGTGGTTGGAAAGTGCCTGGCAGGAAAGTACTTGGGGGTGCTGGTCAACAGCAACTGAACACGAGCCAGCACGTGCCCAGCTGGCCAAGAAAGCCAATGGCATCCTGGCTTGTATCAGCAGTAGTACAACCAATGGGGTTAGGGCAGTGATTGTCCTCTGTCTGTCAGGGAAAACCTTATCACTCTCTACAACTACCTGAAAAGAGATTGTAGCAAGGTGGAGATGTTCTCTTTTCCCAGGTAACAAGCTATAGGATGAGAGGAAATAGCCTCAAGTGGTGCCAGGGGAGGTTTAAATTAGATATTAGAAAAAATTTCTCAATGGAAGAAGTTGTCAGGCATTGGAACGTTCTGCCCAGGGAAGTGGTTGTCAATATCACATGGAGATATTTAAAAGATGTGTTGATGTGGGGCATGGTTTAGTGGTAGACTTGGCAGTGTTGGGTTAATTGTTGAGCTCAGTGGTCTTAAAGGTCTTTTCTAAACTAAACAGTTCTATGATTTATGTTCCTAAATCTCTGTGACCTAGAAACCTTTCCTTACTTTAGGTGAGTACATTTGGAGTGTTTATTTACTTGAGACGTCTGAAAATAATGTACAATGATAAACAGAAATTCTTTGTACTGCAAGTTGCTATACCCAAGGAAAAAACAACCTTTATAAATGCCGAATGGTTTCACATAATACGGCCTATCTGTTAAAAAAAAAAATCTGACTAATAGTAGGCAGGGAAGAATTAAAAAAACAATTACACACAGAGCATTTTTCACTATTGCTCATTATGTGTGTTAATGTGACAGGGACATGTTTAAAACAAGCAAAAGATGGTTTGAGGTGTTATTCTGCCAAGTTATATTCCTATCAAAATGCATGAATGGTCACCTTCATCTGAACTAATGGGAAATCACATATTAAATCACTCCCAGTTTGGAGTACCTCTAAGGTTTACATATGTCTATATATATGAATTAAACAAAAAGTAGTATCTCTGTCTCACATGCCTATAAAACATACACATACACATACTTATGTAGATATACATACATACATAGCTTCATACAGAAGGTAATCTATCTTCATGAAAATCTTTTCAGTGTAGACAAATTTTCCTGCTAAGGAATATGGTAAAACATGTCTATAAATGGTGTGATACAACATTGCAAGGCTGGTGTCCCTCGACAGTTTTTCACTCCAATTATGAGTGACTCCATGTCTGGAGAATAGTTTGTTCTTCTTAAAGACTTAAGTGTCCCTGGCCAGCCTGTGAGGGAAGAAATTGCATGTTGATAATGTGGTTTAGGGGCTGTGATGATTTGCTTAAAAATTGGATTAAAGTCACCATTTTTTTCATGTAATTGCCCATCAAAAAGGTGTTACAATAATACCTTTAAATCACAAGAAAATAAATGCTAAGATGGAAATGAAAGAATTCATATTTCAGTGTGTCTCTACCATTTTTTACCCTTCGTTACACCTACACAGTATTTGTAAGTATTTAAGGCTAATTAAAGTGGGGATTGAACAGGGTGATCTGAGAAAGAAAGAAAGAAAGAGTTTCATGCACAATCTTTTTTATGACTTCTCAGTGAATCTCTGTAAGGTCTGTCTTTCCTAGAAATACAATGGAGGGGTAGCTGGATTGCTCTGGGATTGGTAATATGATGTAGAGTCTTTTATTTCTGCATTGTCAGTACAATGCCAGTCTAAGTCTGTGACTAAAAGTTGTTACCATCTGATGGCTCTTCATAGGGCTATTGGAAATGAGTTTCATGGTTCCAGTTTCCAGCAGTGAGGCATCCACATCAGAAAAGCCATCATTGCACTTGGCAGTACTAATTGGCACCCTTGTCACCAGCCAAGGACTATAATGGGCTGATGGTAGTCCCTTTAGATCAGAGCTTAGGAACATTGCTGTTGAAGCTTTTATTCCTGCTCCCTGTGCAGTACATTTTTGTGGACAGACAGAGACATTTCCAGAACTGTCAGTCTGATACTTTTTTCCACAAGTTACTATACTCTAATAAAAAACATTTTACCAGAAAATTTTTGCAGAGATTTACATTGTTTTTGTGGTTTATTTTTAAATACTGCTTTTCAACAAAGATGTTTAGAGCATATTAGGACTCCCTACATTGTACACTTACATGTTAATAGTTTTGGAGAATATAATTAAAATCATGCACTATCTTGGGTACCCATGTTGCTTCCACAGTGCCACAGAATTTTATCTTCTTAATGTATTCTTGCTGTATCCTTTTGAGGTGAGAACACCTAATCTTGTCATTTTAGGAAAGTGAAATAAAGGATGTGGACAGATATCTTCTTCCAATTGCAAATGTGCTGGTTTGTAGAAATCTCTATCCTCAGCTGCCCTCCTCCTAGAAGTTACCGACTCCACCACTGCTCTGGCAGAGCAGTTGTTATGAATGTCCCCCATGTCGCTCCAGGGAAAATCAGACTAACTGTTTCAGACCACACAATTATTCTACGAGAAGTAGCCTTGCAAATTTTGCCTGCAGGCACTTGGAGAAATTTCATACAAGCTTTCACCAGTGTTTACGTGCGCTCAGTAAATTCTCATAGTGTGTAACAATGAGGCCTTAATTTCCTCTTCTTACAAATATGGGACCAAAAGAAAAAATTTTTCCAGACTGGATGCACAAGAAACCTTACTAGAGCTCTAGGGCAAAAAAGTAACTTAGGTAAGTGCTAGGCTAACCAAATGACACTAGCACTTATTTGGGATATTTGCTACCAGACTGATAGCTACAAAAGATTAATTTTATTAACAGAATTCATTGCAGAGCCAAAATAAGGCCCAGTTCAGTAGGGCACGTTTCCTTTAAGGATATTTATATTTCTTTAAAGTCAATGCCATTGTTTACATATGGAATCTCAGGTACTTGCTTCCACACCTAGAAGAACTGAGCTTTACGGTAATAGCCGCATTTAAAAAACCTTGAAAAGGCTTAAAGGAACTTGGGGCATGGAGAGACAAAGATAAAAAACAGGAAAGAAAGGGAAATAGAGAGATGGAGATAAGAAAGTATGGAAAAAGACAAAGCCTTAGATTTCTATTCTTTTGCTAGAGCCAAATTTTATTTAAGATTCTGCAACTTGTTTCAAAAATTACTTTTAACTTTTAGTATTTTGCCTGTGATCAAAGCTGGAAGTGCCAAAATACTATGAGAAAAGCTGTTTTAATGTTAATTTTGGCCATGGACAGAAGCAGAAGTGTGAAAAATCTCACCACAAGCAATCTTTCACATTACATTTCCTTCCAGTTTGAAGTTTCAAGCAATTAGGATTAAGAGTTGATTTTGAATCCTAATCACAATTGAACCCGAACCTTTTCAGGTACTGCCATCCCTAATGAGGAGAGTTGAGTCTATGTTTACATAGTAATAAATAACTATTGAGAGCTGCCTCTGAGAGGATATGAGATCCTATGAACTTCCACTACATCACTCCTTCAGCAAAGTATTGTAAATTAAACAGTGCAAGTCAATACTGTGGACTCTGATCAGGGTGAAATTTTTGTGGTTATAATAAAGTCTTTTTAGTCTTGAGACTTCTGCACTCAAACTGTTCAGGTCCTTTTTCAGTGCTTATAACTGTGATAGCTGAACAATACCATGATCTCTGCAAATCTTCTTTTCCAGTCACTGACATTCATGAAGAATGAATCTGACAGTTTGTATTCTAATAATTATGATGCAGTAAACACTAATTATAGATTTTTCCTATTAAGCAGTCTATGTTATTAATGAGAATAGTAGCTGTGAAAAAATTCATGAATTATCTGCACATTTATTTGAATAAAAGAAAGAAAGGATGGCAAGTAACTTCTTGGGAGAGGAGGAGCTTTCTGGTATCCATGGTTTTACAAAATTGAAATGCTAGATATAGGCTTGAAAATATTATTTGTAACGAAAATAAAATCTGTAATAATACAAAGTACCTTAGCAAATTAAGAAGTCCCCTCTTATACTTAACAAGGCTAAAGGAAAAAATTAAAGAAAGACTCTTGTTTTCCAAAAGAGAATAACTAAGATTTTAATCTCTTTTTGCAACTAGAGACAATGTCTGAATTAGAAAATTATAGAAATTGGTGTCTCCCTTTTAATAAGTAATATACAGCACACATTGCATGCCAAAATAACTATCCATGTATCTAGACCTGTTTTTCCTCTAAGTTCAGTTGAAGGACAATCAATCATCTTTTGTCATTTTGAGTCAGGTTCACTGCTGTTGCTGGTCTGGGTGGGCAGTTGTGTCTATATGTGTATATGTTTTGAATAAATGGTTTTCTGCGGATGTAACTAGTGGGAATACATTCTGAACTGCGGCACCTGTTTGACCCTGGGGTCAAACTTGAGCTGAGGTAACAAGTTAAGGAGCAAAGAAGTGAATGGCTTTTGTTAGAGAGGGTCTTAAACCCAGGCATAAGGAGAATGTGACTTGGAAAACTGCCTTTAGATTTTGATCATTATTGGTATTTGTTATTCTGTTATGTTATTCTGACACTGACAGTAATGTGTGGGTTTTTTGTAAACTAGGGAGTCTGCTGTTAATTTTTGGTTGTTTTCTCTAGCTGAGGAGAGTTACTGCAAGATGATTGAAATGCCACAGATGTGAATAGATAGACTTACAGAAAATAATAAAGCCAGATATATGGACTTCATGTTCTTTAAGGTATTTATTTTCTGGATGCTGTGTGCTTCCTTATTCTTTATGTCTTTATGGAACAAGTATTTTACAGCAGAATGCGCTGCCAAACTGTTGTGTATCTCTTCTCACATGAAAATCCCTGAAAACCACAAGACTTGTGGTTTTGATAGGATTCTAGAGAGTGTGATACGACTGGAGAATCTGGGTGGATGACACTCATTTCAGAGCCAGGGCACTGCCCTATTACAGTCATAGCTGCTGCATGGTCTCTTACTCTGTGGCTAATGCAAGACAATTCAGGGCAGCTTATCTCTCAAGAAGATTATTTACCTTGAGTGCTTCCTGTTCAAAGTACTGTAAGAACAGCTATTGTGAGAAGTGGATACTCCTGTTTAAGGTGGGTGGTTTTGTGTCAGAAGTCTCAGCAAATTTCTGGTGAGTATTCACCAAAAAGATTTCAAAAGATCATCAGTAATGACACCCTTCAAGGCTATATCTTGAAATGAAATCAGATGTTGAAGGTCATCATCTAAATTTTTAATATGGCTATGTGTCTTATACAGTGACTCACACAGAATTATGCAAAGCCATCTATGTTCAAGGGAGTCAAAGAAATTACATGATTAGCAGAAAATCTTGTAAGCAATGGCATGGAGTGGATTTGACTCTGGAAGGTGGAAACCCCAGACATTTTCAGCCAAAACAATCCCCTTCCTTTGGATACTGCTCTGGTTGTATCAGAGAGCCAGATTCAGCACATTTTCAGCAAAAATGAGTTATTTTTTCAACAAATGAACAAATGTCATGGTGTGATTTCCTTTTGTCCCAGATGAGCTGAAGATATGGAGGCACTAAACAGCTCTTTTGAGTGCTGAACATCTGAAAATTGTAAAAGGAGAAATTCAGAGCAGTATCTTTTCCCCTTATTTCTGGAACTCATAAAATTGCTCTGAAAAAGAAATATATACTTTTATAGTAGACTAGATAGTGATAAGCAGAAAGTTTTTGAAGAAAATAGCCTATTGGGAAGAAAGATAACTCCAAAAGGTTTTTGTGGACCATCTTCTCTTTGCCATGCAAACAAAATACTGTGTCAAGGATGAAACATAATTTCAGAATGAAACATAACCACTGCTAGAGAATGTACTTCCTATCTCTCCATTTACCAAGGATTGTCTTCCTCCTTTATTTTGCTTATAACTACCTCACCTCTTTACTCCTTGTATTTGAACAGAAATGTAAGCTGATAGAGTTCCTTGAACTATATTCTGCAAGCACATCCTCTGGGGACACTGCATGGACCTGTCACATGCTGATGAGGTGACCCGGGTAGAAGATGACTTTTTCTACTTTGTTAGCACATTTCTGGTGGGAGTAGTCACCTGTTCTATCTTATCTGACAGTGCAATGACACTGCAGCCCAAGTCATGAACTGCTCGTGCTCGCTATGGGACACTTGCCAATCTCTCAGGACATCTTTTATTATCGCAGGATACCACAAGTTTCCCACCCTATGTTCTAGGCTGCATACACATAAAATTATTCCCCAAGTCCTTTCTGAAGATAAGAGAATCTCTTGTTCTCAAGCAGCTGACATTTATCAGTGTTTCTTAACGTGTATTCTGCAGACTGCCATCAGTTTGTTAGACCTGAGATAGAGTCTGAAAAATGGCATTAGAACCTTACATTTTTGTCCCGTATAAAAATATACCTACACAATTGGGTGAGCAAGCAAACAAAAACATAAACTAAATAACAATAAAAAAACCCCAACAGAAAACACAAACAAGGATTCAGAAACTAGTCAGCTAAAAATTAGATTAAGAGAAACTATAAAATATGATGTATAAGTATTTTTTTAATAATAAATGGTGGTTTAGTTTAGAAAAAAGAGAGAAGCACTGATCTAGATCATACAGAGCATACTAAGCAATCTCATGTAGATTCATGCAAGAAAAAAGAATGATTTTCTACACATGATCTGTGGGCTTGTGTGTCTGTGGCTTTTCTCAGAGGTGTTAAAAGGTAGCCACTAAAAGCAAACGTTCAGTAAGTTACATTCCCTGGCCCACGGTTTGACCAGTGCTGGAATTTATTTAGAGATCTATACACTGAGCTATACCTACTCATGTGATGCCTCCAAAGCCAGCAATCTGCCTTTCTTCTCTTTTTTCTTTTTTAAATAATCTCTTATTGAGCAAGGTAGTGACTGTGAACCAGGAAAGACAAGAAAAACAGAAATGCCAAAACATCAACCTCAGCTCTCATGTGTTGCTGAAAGATTATGATCAGTTGAAAAACAATTCTCCGGTTCTATCATCCTTTTTGTAGTTGTCTTTTGTTGCAGTTTTTGTTTTAAATCCATGGTGATTGCTGCCACCTGCCAAAGGCCTGGCACAGCTACCTCACCATCAGTACAGAATATCTGCCATTGTGCTCCATCACCCCCTAAAAAATGATCTTTTCCTGCAAGGGTCTCAGGAGTTTTGTGTTTATTTCAATAACTATCTCACAAGTTTTCCTTCCACCAAGTAAGAACAGTTCTGCCCCGTGGGCTGTTCTCTCCTTTAAGCCGATAACGCCGTGTGTGT
This sequence comes from Falcunculus frontatus, assembly GCA_013398115.1. Classification (NCBI taxonomy): domain Eukaryota; kingdom Metazoa; phylum Chordata; class Aves; order Passeriformes; genus Falcunculus; species Falcunculus frontatus. The sequence continues at coordinate 2,103,670 of VZRV01002112.1, forward strand.
TCTCCATCTGCAGTGCTGCTGCCACACACAACTGGCTTGACTAGGGCAGGGACAGGGGGGCCTCCCAGCAACAGAATTAAGACACAACATGTTTGTTTTTCTTCTCATTGCTCTAATTTTTATCTTCTCTTCCTTTTTGAACAGTTTATTTTCCTTCTTGTTAGCTACAGTTTCCCCCTGCATTTCTCTAGTGATGCTCACCACCCCAGGCTCATGGAGGTCATTCAATCTGGAGAGCTAATTTTTTTTTTAATTTGGGAGCTTGCTTGACAAGCAAGTCTTCACAAGTTCTCAGAGCTCTGCATGCAACTAAAGTAATTACAGGATTATACTCATTAATAATATGCGTAGAAAAATCACTCTTCTTACAGAGGGAGCTCTGGAAAAGGGAGAGGTATTTAAATGTCTCTGATGTAAATTTTTGTGTATATCTCTGTATGTATGTGGACATCACTAAAATAGGTTGCCCAGAGAGACTGTGGATGCCCCATCCTGGAAGTGTTCAAGGCCAGGTTGGATGGAGCTGTGAGCAACCTGGGATAGTGGAAGGTGTCCCTGCCCATGGCAGAGGGGTTGGAATGTGCTGATCTTTAAGGTCTCTTCCAACTCAAGCCATTCTATGACTCGATGATTCTATGATTTACAATATATGTGTGCACTTTTATCTGTGTATGTCTGATGTCTACATACACTGTTGTAGCTGCTGTTACAGTGTTGTTTCAGATGGAGCACTGCTGATGACAACTCTAAACCTCACTTCATATACAGTAAATTCTTTTAACACCCTGTGCTTACATGGTACAGCAGATTGTACATTCATTACCTGATGACACTTGAAATGACACTGATAATGAGACTCATTTCTCTGTATACTCACCTTGTTTTTCTCTTTTTTTTACATTTTTTTTTTCTGTTGATTTACTGAGCTTATTGCTGTGAGGTCTGTATAAGATACATGATCCTTACAGTATTCACCATAAACAGTTAGGAAATTCAAATAATCCCAAGAGTAAGGAGGAGTGGGAAGCAAAACCTAATAGTTACACAGGGCTGTGCAGGCAGGGGCAGGGGGAGGACTCCACGATGTTTGTTGATAATTGCATATAACTTTGGGCATGCATGGGTGCACACACAGAGATGACAGTCTTTATTATTGATGGGGCCATAGTAATTATTACAAAGAATTTTAATAGCAAACTAAAAATTAGATGTTTGCTGCCATAATAATAGTCCTTAATGTAACAAAATCAAGCCAGAAAGATTGGATTTTAGTTATTCATCTGCTCTGTTGATAATATACCATTGCACAGAATGATGCTTTAAAAAGGGTTTTGTGTCATAAGTCTATTTTGGTCTGTTCTCACCATGGTGTCTCACGGTGCCTTCTTATTAAGTCAATTTTTTTCTTCTTTTTTTAATCTCAGACTAAATGTGATTTAAATATTCCTCACAGGTGTTATCTGAGTTAAAAGAGATGACTATTGCTAGTAGCATGCTTTCTTCTTAATAGCATAATGCACACAGCTTCTTCTGCTCTCCATCCTTATGCTGCATGCTGCTTAACTGTGGTTTTTAGGGTTTCATCAATTCCTACTGACACCTTACTGATAAATAGGTCGTTCAGGAATTCAACTGCATCCTACTCTGAAGGGTTATGAGGCTGAGAGGGTACTGAATCATTTCCTTGGTCTTTCTTTCACCTCCCACAGCAGGCAAACCCCACCCAATAAATCTTTGATGAATGGATTATAAATATTAAGGAATTCACAGAAGTAGTTTAAATTTCCCATGAATGGGGGAAAGAGGCACAGCTGGATATTCTCCGTATTTGAACTCGGACTCAGCAATGGGAGGGGGTCACTATCCACCATCCCTGAAATGCAAAGGATGAAGATCCTCACCTTCCTTAGCCGTGTAGGCTACGGCTGAGTCAACACTTTCTGGGACTACTCTACAAACAGTGGAAGCCTGTTGCGGTCTGTAGTTTCTGCGTTGGCGTGGCAAGCCGCGACCTCCCCGGAGAGCGCTGCGGGGCGGCATCGGGGAGAGAGCGGCTGTTCCGCTTCCCGGAGCCCTCCCGGGGCCCCGAGCCCTTGCTCCGGCTGGCTGCTGACTCCACAACACGGCAGCGATAAAGGAGGCGAGAAGGGTCTCCGCATGGGGACCACAGGACTTTAATCACATGGTCACAAACAACTTCCCAGAGGCAGAGAGGGCAGAGGGCAGCCCGTTTTGGGTTTTATATGGGGACGGAGGGGGTGGGGAGAGCACGTGGACTACTGGTGTCAGGGTGCGGGGGCGGTACATGGGCGGAGTTGGGGTACCAGAACCAATGGGAAAAACTCGAGGGAGAGGCCAGGACCAGGTGCAGGGAAGGGAGAGCAACATGGGAAGGGCAGAAACTCAGTGGGAAAAGGAGTGGGGAGATACAGCACTACAGAAGCCAAACAAACAGTGTGTGTGTCTTGAAACAAGCTTCTGCCTTGAGCATGTGAGCTGAGAGAGGGATGATATTTCCCACAGTATGATGTGATGTCCAAGGGGGTGGGAAGAGAGGGAGCAGGGGGATTGCCACTGCCTTGGTGTGATGCCAACCTCATATCTTGCTCCTTTCTGTTACCTTCATTTTTTGGAGCAGCAGTAATTATACCCCTCTGGAAGCCTCTCCTACAACAAATGAGAGAGGATGCACAGGTGCATAGTGCCACAGTGCCAATACCACCTCCTCCTCAGAGAAGGTGAGAGTCCACAACTGGGCAAAAACACTACCAAGAGAACGGTTTACATTTATGCAGATCACAGAATTGTTCAGGCTGGAAAAGACCTTTGAGATCATCAAGTCCAACTGTTAACCTGACACTGCCATCTTCGCCACTAAACCATGATCCCGGGTGCCCCGTCTATATATTTTTTGAACACTTCCAGGGATGGTGATTCCACCACTTTCCTGGGAAGACTGTTCCAATGCCTGAACACTCTTTCAGTGAAGAAAGTTTTCCTAGTAACTAATCTAAACCTTCACTGGTGCAACTTGAGGCCATTTCCTATTGTCCTGTCACTTGTTACCTGGGAGAAGGTGTCATCTACTGATAAAACTTGGATCAGAGTAACAACACACAGAAATTAAGCTTAGCTCATATTGTCTCACTGGTTGAGAAAGTCCAATTTCCTTTGTTCTCTATTTCTTCCCATGGTGTTACAGGATGTTTCTTGCCACAGCATAGTTCTTAGGGGATTGTCTAGACTACACTATGGCAGTGTGCCACATTTTTTTGCCAGCTGGGTCATAAATTGTACTGAAACCTTCTAACTTCTGATTTTTAATGACCTTTAAAACTTCTGCTTTTTGGGGAATCTACAAGTATCTTTTTATGTGCAGACCTCAACTGATAAAAGCTCACTTGGATAAACGTTAAGTCCAGCACACTGTAACCTTTAATCAATTACATAGATTTATTGCCCTTATTGATTCACTGATATACATCAAATGATCTGATTTCTTAGATTTCTTTGTGAGGTAGGAGTGAGGGGAGGAAACAGAGGCTTTTTATTAGTATCAATTTTTCTGTGAAGCTATAAATGGTAAAATGCCAGGATGCAATGTGTTCTGGTGATATATTGGACACAATTAAATTGAACAATGACTTGCTTATAAATCAAAGCAAAGGAGGAGTCATAAACCATTCCTAACCAAGTGACCACAGAGATTTTGAGATGAAAGGAGGAGGACAGTTGTTTTTCCCACAATTGATACTCAATTTTTTGTGCCTTGTCATGCATGGATAACAAACAAATCTTTAATTTATTTCACATCAATGTGTTCTTCCTTTAACAGCTTTAGAATTGATTTTTTAAAGTTTTTTTTTTATTAAGTAGTGGTGTATATTTAGAAGGTAAATCATACATTTAAAAAACAATAACAGCTTGAAAAATAAGCTTTTTTATTTAAATACGCTGAGACAAAACCATAGAAAGTAAGGTGGGTTGTTTTTTTCTTTTCTTTCAGTTCTCTGTCAAATAACAGGCAAAAGAAGAGAAAATCACATTTATAACTTATTCAGCAGATTTGATTCCCAGGGACAATATGTTCTAATGCAGTTGTATAATCAGTTCTGTCCTTCCTCTCCTATAAACAGGGCATTCTGCTGTGATATAGCACAATAAACAGGTAAAAAACCTAAAGGACTCTTTGCTAGAAATAGTCTGTTTTAAAGGCAGGATATTATTGAATGGTGTCATATGCTATTACTTAGACTTTGGAAACCTTAATGTGGATAATGTTGACAAAGTAATGCATCTGCTTGTTTTATCAATTCTCTGCTTTATTAATTCTAGACTTTTTAACATACTTGAAAAGAACAAGCACAGACTTGTGATAAAAGCATCAAAAATAATGTCAGTCAGAGGATCTGGGCTCTATTCCTGATCCTATTGAAGATTTACTGCAGAAATATTACCTAAGCCACCATCTTCAAAGTTCACAGACATTAAGTTTGGATCACTTTTATGATCATCTCATCCAACCTTCTATATAACGTAGGCAAATAACTTTTTCAGGATTTCTACCTCAAGTCTATATTGTACTTGAGCTGGAGAAAATTAGACACCTAAATCTCAGGAAGAAGGGGCCAAGGATTTGAATCCTCTTTGCCAAAGTGATGAACATCTTCCATTTTCTTCTTGAAGTTAAAGACAGCTGTGCATGTTCAATACCTCTAAAAAGAAGGCCATCTTGAACAACCTTTACCATCTTTCAGTAAGGTTATTTATATTTCTCTGCCTCTCATTGGTGTTATGAATTCGCTGATATTTGTAAGGCATTTGATGGGAGGTGTTATAGAAATTGAAAATATAGTAGTATATCATTTGCATTGACTTGAAAGTGCTCTGAGGGAGAGAGACCGAGACAAAAAGAGAAAGAGAGAGAGAGACATCTTTCTAGATAGGGAGACAGTGCATGTATAAGGCTGTTTTTCCTGTCTCCTGCTCATGTACTTATCTGTATGCACAAAATATTTAGAGGTATCAATGTCACATATGGAGGAAACTAAGATTTTCTAGGGAGCAGAAAGAGAATAGGTTAATAAGAAATCAGAAAGGTAAAGTAAACTAAATGAACTTGAAAATAGGAAGGGCAGTGCTGAAATGGCTTTTCAGTGGGCACCTTTTTTCTATTGAGCAGAGGCAAAGCAAAAGAAAATACTTGGATGATTTAAAATGCAGCGTTGAAACAGCCTTGCTTCTTGCATAGGTCTTCTGAATGGGATTTGGTTCTGTGTGAAATTAAATGCAGTGCATTTCTAACACCCGGGACATATTAGAAAATGATCTGCATTGCCTTGGGATTTTTAGCCCATGCACAATTTGAGTATGTTACCACAACAATTAAAATGCAAGCCTACTTTCTCAAATAAATACTTCATTTAATCTTCTATCAGGACAAAAGCATTTGTGTATGTATAACATTCATGTATATATGTATATAAATATTTGGATTTTTGTTTTTGCTTTGTTTTGAGAAGGGGTATTGAGCTGATCATATGAAAAATATCTTTCCTTAACGATGCAGTACAAGTAAATCCCCACAGAAAACATGCCAGAATTGTCAGGCATTGCTTGGAATATCTTTAGTACAGAGCAGGACACATAACAAGATTTACCCACTGCCTTGGAGACAGAGAAGGGGTTGTCACGAGGACAGTTCTTAAGAGTTTTTACAAAAATGCATGGCTCCATCTGTCTTCTCTCTTTTCCTTGGCTACGAGAACAGCCTAGCAATTTCAATAACCCAACAAGGGACCTCATGCACCAGGAGAAGTGAGGAACAGATTTTTCAATTTGGCACCATTCTGATTTATTTTTTTTTTTAAATGGCAGTTGAAATAATTATCCATAACTACAGGCAGCTGATGGATAGCGTGTTTAATCTATGGATCCAGCTTCACACTCTGCACTCTGTACTGAGGATAAACAGGGATGTTATGAGTGAGAGAGTTGTATGAAATAGTTCAAATACAAATCAAAGGTAGAATGGTTTGTCTTTTTACTGACTTCAAAGAAAGGAAACTACTGGAGATGTTTTACAGGCATCACCTGATCTTCACAGTGTCTAAAAGAATAAATAATAAGATGGTGATGCCCTGACCCTGAAACGCTCATGTTTAAAGCCATACCCACAGCCATACGCAAAATATAAATATGTGTATAAACATATACACACAATCAAAACATACGCATATAATCAAAGGCCAGCAATATTTTAGTATGAACGTACAGAAAAACTCTGCTTAGTCACTGGCTAGGACATATCCCACCATAAATTTCAAAACTCACTATGATGTTTTTTTCTGATGGAGAAAAATGTGAAGTTTCAGTAACACTGAATTCAGTAAGCCAGTTAATATTTTTAGCATAGTTTTGTAGCCCAGTGGATTTTTTTTAGAAGATTTGACATGTTTCAGGATCCATCACTTTTTGATACTCAGGTATTGAAGGATTTTATAGACTGTTTGATGGGGTAGATGGTATGGGAAGCATCCTCAAGCTTCAAATTACAGGTGATTTGTTTGAGGTTTGTTTATAAGACTAGTCCAAGAAATCTTCTTTCTCTCTCCAACTGATCCCACTACTCAGTCTTTTTGCTTTTTTTTCCTACTTCACAGATGGTGTTTCGTAGTCATAAGCTTAAAGGACAGACTTCCCCAATGGCTACAATTTTCTGACAGTGAGTTTCCTGGTAGTTTTGCAATTACTTTCCAGAAACTATGGCTTTTTCAAACAGGTCTTTGAGCACAGGGCAGAAGATGAAGTTGCACACATTTTGGCTAAATTTTGACCTCCAGGTAGATTTCCTTTTTGTTGTACTGCTGCTGTTATTATGACTTCAGCTACAGCAATACCTAGAAGATCTAGACTTGGACTGGACAAAAACCTAGCAGTTATTGCACTATGAGCTGTAAAAACAAGGAACAAAATTAAGTCCTTGTCTCAAAGCTTACAGGCCATGTATCAGATGAGAAGTGTAAAGGACGAGTGAGCAGAAAAGTATAACAAAAAATGCTGTTTAGCATCATAGGGTCTTGGTATATGAAAATCTTAATTCTTGCAACGGTTTTCATAGGGACCAGGGTAAAGGAGAGTTATAAGTGTAGATTTAAAAGAAGGTAATGAAACAGCTCTGTTCATAGGGAATTCCTCCTGTGCATGGAAAGAATAGAAATCATGCTTAAAATCCAGCCCCAGTAGATGATGGAGACTGGTTTTTTGAACTGATCAGAATAGACATTTTGTCAGTTAAAGATGATGGACAAATTGGCTTCCAAAATGCAACTAATTAGCTGTTATTGGATGAAATATTGAAGAAGGTGAACATAAAAAAGTGATGAAGAAGAAGGGAGTGAATAGTGTGTGGATAAATCTGAAGGGCTGGGAAAAGGATCTTAACCTCAGCCTTAACAACTGCTTGCTGTGGGACAAAGCTGTTTGCAGCAAGAGAAGAGAAGGGCTTTGCAGGAGTGAAATTTTAGAAGGGGAGGATCTCAGCCCCATGGATGGAGCCTGCTTGGCTGTGGTACCGAGAAACCACCTGGAAGACCCAGAGAGGTGCCTCTCACTGCAGGGCAAACATAGCTGTGTACAAGCGCTGGGCATGTCCATTGCTGCTGAGGAAAACGAGCTCTGACCTCTCCTTACAGAACAGCAGGGTTTGTATAGACAGAAAGTGGGGAGCCACCCCTGGGGATGGTGGGTGCTCGCTGAGGGCACTGGCAGTCTCGCTGCATTTGCCTTTTAAAGCCATCTGCGTCCCTGGCAGCACTGCTTTTAATTATCCTATTAAGCTCCACCTCTACCCACTTTAGTCAGGAGAGCACAAGCAGAGATTTTCTTCCTACCTCTTCAGAGTCAAGATGGGTTGCTTTGCTTTTTCTTTCCCTTGAACATACCGATCTCTGAGACACTTCATAATTATCCCCTGTTCCAACCTCAGCTGATCCTTTTTTTCTCCTTTCTCTTTTGGTGACTGATTTTATTTGTTTGAATTTTATAAAGAGTGCTTTTTAATTATGTTTTTTGTTGCATCTTAATCATGGTTTTATTGCCCCTTGCTGCACCTTGAGCATCATATAAATATTATCATAGCCTTTCAGTGTTTAGAGGATACCATGTCTGTTATGATAAAATATGTCATTACTAAATGTGTCAGGAACAGTCATGGGTTTTTTTTCTCACGTGGTCTTTGGCTGTTGCTCTGTAGCAAATATGCTTAACAGCCCTCAGCTTAGCTTTTCTGTGTGAAGAACTAGGATATAACCAGTTTCTGTTATTTTTAAGAAGAAAGAAAAATCACAGCCTCTGGCTCAGTTGCTCAGCTAATGTTAAATGGCACAGTGTTATTAAAATCAATGAGACCTGGGCCAGGTTGGTCTAGTCAGGCTATCGAGTGATACTAACATATCATACAGTATATTACATTTCTAGAGTAATAATATAGCTAGAAATTTCCAATGGCCTCCCAAATTTTAGGCTGATTCACTTACAAATTACAGTGCTATATGAAAGGCATCAGAAACAACAGTCCTGGTACTGTTTGCAGTGTAAGTGCATATTATTTTTCCCTGGGTGAAATTCTGGGAAATTTTAATCTTTTTTGGGTCCAGCAGGGCTTCAAACCATGTTTTTTAGGTATGTGAGGGTTTTTTAGAAAAAGTATGTTCATACCCCATTCTTGGTGCCTTTTGCACTTCATGATAATATTTTCAGAGTTATTCTTCCAATTCAAGCATGGAAGAACCAATAACAGCTTTGATTTGATAGCTGAGAGCATCTGGACGGAGATGTGTACACATGTACATGTCATCTCATGAAAGGCTATACTATGTGTAACACACCTTTATACAAGAGCAGGAAATTGGTAGGGGGTCTGTCTGGCCTCAACAACTCGATGTACACTCCTATATCACAGGATCAGGGCTTCACTAAATCCTGTGTGTGAAAATTTCCTCCAAGAAGATAAAATAAGGGCCATCACAGTGGAAGCATTTTGATCAACAGCACAAAAAGTAGCTGCCTGCACAGAATCACATGAACACCTGAGACCACAGCATGGCAATTGCAACTCCCTGCTGCACGAAAGACAAATTACAAGCGCACTTTCTGGAAAATATGTCCCTGGTGTTGCGAAGGTTTTTTTGATGCTTGCATTCGGATTTTTGTTCTTTTGAATTTCATTATCATAGGGAAAATATTGCAGATTTTAACAGATCAATTTTAAAAACAGATTCTGCTGAGTTACTTTCTTGGTGATGACTGGGGCTGTAAAATTATTGCATGGATTAATATATCAAGCTGTTTGGAAGTCCTGAAATCATTGCCCATTACTCCAGGGCTGTGCAAGATCAGTGCCCAAGAAAGGACACCATATGGGTCAAGTTGAAGAGACTTCAAGGCAACTGCATCTCTATGTAATCAGGTAGAAGACCGTATGAGATCCAAGGATTAAAGGACGTGTTTAAAGGTTAGCGTTCCTAACAGTAGTAGCAGGGAATCATACTTATTAACCAGATTCCAGAGATCCTGGAAATGTGGAATTTCTATTGGAAGATTCTATTGGAATTACTATTGGAAGATTCCTTTTTTTTTTAAGAAAAAGACTTTGAAGCCAGCAAAGTCTTTCATGAAGTGGCATTTTGGGGAAAGAAACAATTTTTCGGGTCAGTCAAGCCATTCTTTCCCCATCAAGGAGACTATGTTTTGCTCCTATTTTTTCAAAATTTCTGCATTATTTCAAAATAAATCATAGAAGCTTAGAAGCTGAATATGTTGAGTTGGAATATGTTGAGTCGGAAGGGACCCATCAGGATCATGGAGTCCAACTCCTGGCCCTGTCCAGGACACCCCAAGAATCCCACCATGTGCCTTAGAGCGTTGCCCAAACTCTTTCGGAACTCAGGCCAGCTTAGTGCTGTGACCACTTCCCCGGGGAGCCTGTTCCAATGCTCAACCACCCTCTGGATGAAAAACCCATGAGATACACATCAAGAACAGAAAAAAATTCTGTTCTTAATGTGTAGAAAAAATAATTTAAAAGCTGAAAGCCAAAATATTGCATTCCAACACTGTTAAAATATATTCCAAATAATATTATTGGAAAATACACTTTTTTGTTTTGAAATTAAAAGCAAAAAATGAAAAAACCCCTGATTCCAAAGAATAGACATTTTCTTAAGAGTTGCAGCACTGAGATATTTTTCATCTGATTTTAGTTGCTGAAGTTTGACTGTCTTTTGCGTTGAAATGAAGAGTTATGAAAACTTTTGTACATTACTTCTTGCCTTTCACCTGTTTTCTGAGAATTCACCATCAGCCGGGTCTATGTAAACACTGCACTCTGTCTCTGATGAGGTTTGTTTTAATGAAAGAAAAGAGAAAATAACTCATGGGTGAATACTGTTCTTCAGTAATATCACTTGTACTGATAAATGTCATAATTTGCCTAAGTCCCTGGGTACCATTCTTCCCCCCTCACTGCTAAGAATCTTTTGATCTAAGGAACATCCACGATAATTTTAAAATACAGTTTCAGATGGCATAAAAATTTAAATTCTTTTTGAAATTAAAATTAAAAGCATTTAGCAAGCAATCATAACTACATTCCAGTTAACAATTACATAAGATAATCAAACATCATGCTCTAAAACTCGTGCAGTGGGAAGCAAAAGAGGATTTTCTTGGTTTCGTATTTTACATAATTATCTATCTTTGTTACAGATGGATTTTTAAAACCTCTTTTCCACTTAAAATGTCAAATACTACTTTCAGGGTAGCAGAGGGGTGGCTAATCCTGTGTGCTTTCATGTGGCTGTAAACCATAGGACACATGGTGAATCAATGGGAGAGATGATTGAAGAGCAATTCACAGACGGGAGATGACAATGGCTCATCATGGATCCTATTTTGGGAATTGGTGGGGCTCTGCACATAGTCTTTCAAGGTCACCCAGAGATATCAGCTTCATTAGCCCCTTCTGGCTCGGTACTTGCTGCTAGCAGGCTGATTACACCCACGGTCCCTGTGCCAGCACGGCCCATTGCTCCTCTTCCCACGATGTGATTTAGCCCTGGCATGGAAACCTCACTTGAAGAGCTCAAGAGGTTCGTGTGGCTCCACAGCCACATGTTGCTCACTCCTGGCCTAAGCCAATGAGACACAACATTGGTTTGATTGTCCCAACATTCCCTCATTAACATGTATCTGCAGATTGATTTTTAGCCCACTTTTGATGGAAATTATTTCTCTCAGCAAAATCAACAGTTGTTCAGAGAAAATCCCATATGAGAAGACTTGATTTCTTCTTTATGTGCTACAGATCATGGGCTCTTTGGGGCAAGACGAGTTCTAACAGCTATTAGTATAAATGAGCCCAGTGCCTGGTGGCTTTAGCAAGGAGGGGATGAACACATGCACAAAATTTTCACGGCTTTTTTCTTTTTTTCTTTTTT